>JAQGBY010000240.1:0-53089 GCA_034698785.1 Mycogona germanica | reverse complement strand
ATTGTCTTAAACGACATTTCATCGTAAATTAAGACCACACATGTGTCATTTTTAAGATATCATTTTTAAGTGTGTAGGTAGAGAGAACACCTTTCATTCAACTGAACATCATTAATCATTTGGTCTTTCAAATAGAAATAGAAAAATGATCGCCGAAGGTATAGAAATTATTTTTATTGGTCATTCGTTGCACACCAAAAAATATAATTTTTAAAAATAATGTTTTCGATCTCCGACTTATAAATTTAGTTAATTTTTTGTAATGCAACTGAACAATTTACCGGTACACAATTTTACGTAGTTTTAGCCTTATATGTTGTACCACAGAAACACATAAGGTGAGGTGAACTATACACGGATAAATTAAATATGTACTCCGAATAATGCCTGAAATTGTGTTACGTCGTGTATTTAGAAATTCTGCATTTTCCGATTATTGGGTGTTTTTAAAATACTGTAGCATGAATTAAGCATTACTCCAACATCATACTGCACTAGTACAACTAGGATGTTACAATTGTTTTCGCTTTTATTATGCAATTGAATTTGAGAAATGCATGGTAATCGCTGCACCTTTATCCTGGATTAGAGCTATGCTGAAGACTGAAATTGCTAATATATTTGTACGTTTCGTTTTGCTCAAGTACATGAGACGTCTATCACATAGCTTAGAGGTTGACAGCTACCAGGCGCTGTCTAAATGGATAGAAATTATTCAAATCGGCGAAACGTGTTGCAAAATCTTAACACAACCAACCGAACGTCTTAATATGACAACTGCTTGCCAATAAGATTACTCTGGCATCTCGGATTCCGGCGATTAACATATTCTTTCGACGCGCACGCGGCTATAAATCATCGTCTAAGCTGTTTTTAAGTTACGAGAAAAATCCCATTAGCCGTACACGTACACGTATTTATACACCGGAACAACAACATTAGAGAATGTAGAGAGGCCTATTGTAAAATTGCAACTGAATATGCCTTACTTATGTCAGAGGCCTCGAATTTGCAAGTGGTACTAATTCCTCATAAGACACGCGCTTCAACTAAGTACCTTTTCTTTGAAAGGATTTTTTTCAAGAATCCATTTAAATAGTTTCAGACGCAGACGAAACGGCGCATATTTTTTTCTCACAATTCCACTTCAATGCATCTGGGAAGCGCCGTTCATTGCCGAAGCAGCTCAACTCCCCATCATTTTGTTAAATATACACTGTTTTGTTTATGAAAATGATCCAGGGCAACTCAGAATAAACTGATTAATGAGACGAATTGCCACAGTAATCGGTAATTATAATAGATCTTGTTAATAAAGGAAGGTACGAATAGAGGAATGCTTTTTGACAGGACAATTGTCTTGTTATTCACCCATTAACTGGGAACTATTTACTGAATTATGTATAAAGAAATTTCATATTTTTTTATCTAAAATGTTTTTTGTAAAGAAGGGCATTAGTTGTTTGGATACGTTTCGGAGCCTAGGAACAGGTTTCAATAATTTTCTGATTCTTAAAATCGTGCTCAGAAGTCATGCAGATGATCAATATCAATTGACGTGATTTCTCAAATACAGACTCTGTAGTTCTCTCTTTTTTTACCCGCTTGGCGCGATGTGTTCGATCTTCCACAAGTTTCTGGCTCACCTTAATGATTTTCCTTGCTTCCGAAACATAACAATATAAACCTGACTGCTATCGTTTGAGTGACCGTGACATTTTTATCTCGATCGTTCTTACAGGCACTTTTCTGCCCTCATCCTCACGCTGGTACCAGGAGGAAACCACGCATGTATCTTATGAGGCGGCGGCGCAGACATATTCGATTGGAGGAAAATCTCTAAGATAAATATCTCGATTAGATGTGGGGATTTCATTAACGGCTGGTGGCAATAGAAAAGTTGAGCTTCGCAACATCTGTATAATTAATTGCCGCGCGATTAATAATCTCGAATCGGTTAAGACTCGTTTAGGCGAGTGAGCGGGCGGTCGGGTGGGGCGCGTGCCGCAATTGTAATGCGTGTAGGCGTGGTGGCAGGCGAAAAGTAATCGCAAAGACAACGAGAGAGGAATATATATTTTGTTGGGGTGGCGCAATGCGCGAGGATACACAAGCGGGTGCGTTTGTCATGTGTCAGCGGCGCGGAAAGGGTGAAATGCTTGTTCGCCATTTTGAAATTTGCATGAAACGATAATAAATCGGCAACGGGCGAATGAGAAAGAGAGAGAGAGATACAAATGCTGATTCGCCGCACATGTCCACACGGATTTCAGAAATGTTTCTCGAACACAACACAAGCTCGATACATATCCTCCTAGGATCACAGCTCAGCTGAAAGTTCATGTAGTTTATCGGTTCTTCGTACGGAAGATAAGATTAGATCAAGACGAAACCCGTGATACAATTTCTCATCTCATTTAATCATTCTATCGGACATTTATGTCTCAATGAAGAAATGTCTACACTATTTAAATCACAAACGAATAATGACATTCTTGCGGCATTTACATGCAAGGTGACAGGCTTCCACAGAAAACAAATAATTTTTAACCTATTTTAATCAATGAGAGTATGTTCTAAAAACAGATATCCATTTTAGGAATCGTCTACTTCGAAATTAATTTTTGTGAAAACCTACACCTCGTAGAATCCGATGACAGTGCGACCAGTACAATGAATGTGATTGTAGTATGTAGGTAAAAGGAAACGGTTAAAGGTATCCAATAAAGATGTGGATGACGCCAGGTTGTTCGTTGAATGATAATATACAATATACTGTAGTGGAATGCTGGACAAAAACCCAAAAACTGGCGACGAAAACGGAAATAAATTCTAAGGAGTGAATTTAATGACGATATTTCAAATAACACAGTGAGTTTTCTCTCAGAAACCATCTTTGATTATTTGGAATTTCGTCATTAAATTCACTCTTGACTCACTGAATTTATTTCCGTTTTTTGTCGCCAGATTTTGGGGTTGTGTCCAGCATTTCACTACAATATATTGTATATTATCGGTTAAAGGTGTGCTTCAATTTCAATGAGCCCCACAATTTAGAGGCATCCTCTTAAGGAAGGCCAGCCAGATAACTAGCTGTAACCAAACTTGTTTGAGTTTAGTAAGTTACTCTTGACGCAAGCGCATTCGCCAACATGACATGGACCTGTACGGTTAAGCGACAACTTCAATCAAAATCAAGGTTCAGTCCTCGTTTAGTCGAGGACCGGTTCTCATGAGGTTTTATTTACACAGAGCTAGTGGTGCTGCTAAGGAGACCAGAGTGTGTGGAGTTGCTCCCTCGCGGCGCGGGCCCGCCATAAGGAAGTGACAATATATCGCAATCAAAAGAATGGATCGTCATTAAGAGGAAATGCATCGCGCGTCTCCCACTGCAATCCACATATATATATATAGATTGACGTGGCAACTCCGTATGCGAGCGCGAGCGCGTTCACCCTTTAGCAAATGTTGCCTGCATTTATGCACATGTATAATATACATCGTGTGGAACGTCGAGCGAGAGAGAGAGTGAAAATGAGTTTCGGTCGTGTTCTCGTGTGCGGCGCTGATTGTGAATGGGGGCGCGGAACAATTGGAAATTGGAAAATGTATTTGAAAACGAGATTGCACCCGCCTCCCGACACTTTCCAGAACGTTTTGCTAAATTACTGAGCCGAGTCATCAGTCGAGAATCGAGTGAAGTAGCTGGGAGAATTCTTTATCCTCTTCTCCCCCTATCCCCATCTAGTCAACCAAATTAAAATTTACATAAGCGAACCGACGATAAATATACGCCTACTCATTTTATAAGAATTACCGTAACATGCGACGCACAGAATTTTTCATAAATATTTTTGGCAATTTGCTTGAAAATACCATTTTCAGTTAATGTCACAGAATTATTATAATAAATCTTACGAACATTCTTTGCCGAGTTTCTGATTGTAGTCCTGCAATCCCCAATTATCTGTATAATAATATAGTTTTAAGTTACTTTAGTTTTGAATAACATAAATAAAATATGACTCAACACTTAAATGAACAGATTGTCCAGCAAATGTGCATACACACAGTGCATGGCAATTTCATAGGAAAATCTGCCAGAGCATTTATCCTCACCGCCATCTTATTGAGCAGCAGAAAACCTCTTTATGGATCTGGTATTACAGGATAGTATGGAGAGTTCCAGAAATTCACCAAAAATAATATACATGATGTGGCGTTGCGAACGGGCGCGTTCCCAGCTGTTTAATTTTATAATCCCATTGAAAACATACGAGACGAACCGGACTTCGTGCAAGACATTCTGTTCAAGAAATGGTGGCGTTGACAACTGCAAAGCCACATGGTATAAATTTGCTGAGATGAATCTTGGAAAGAGGAAAAAAGAACGTGTATCGACGATTGTGCGGGCAGCTCGTCGTCATTGGCCAGACGCGCCAACCAATCGATAACTAAAAAGGCACATGGTGAGCCGACGCGGGGCGGCTTAAGGAATACACGAGCCCGAGGGACGACAGAGTGCGCCGCAACACGCGGGGGAGATACCCAAGAATTGACAAATAATCCTCCAGTAAGACACGTAATAAAATATAAATGCAGATTTTCTCGGGGGCGCACGTATAATCCTAAGGCGCGGCCAGCTGGACTCGAAAATCCGGGGCCAGCGGCAATATCGCAAACATCTGCACTCTAGACAAATCTAACGGAGGTTCTCATGGAATCGAATGTTGGGGGCCATCTTCACGAGCTTCCGGCAGCCACTGCAGTTGTTCCAGTCTGATTCTTAATGAACTGCCCATTAACTTTGCCCGATTTCTTCGAGCGCCATTAAGCGAACAATTAACTTACCGACCTTGTCGAGTATAACATGCGTTAAGAAACTCAGAACGTTTCTAAAAAACCATGATTCACCATTGACCTCGACAAAAATTATAAAATACCATTTCGAATTTAAATGAATAATCTTTAGGATCATTTGACATTGGAAATGCTTGTAGTCAACCATACCAGAATCATTTCAAAATAATGCCATGATCTAGAAAATTTGGCTTGTTATTTGTGAGCAAGCAGTTGTTCTTTCAGTTAATTGTGATGTTTGAGTACAACAGATCTAAGAAGTATTGGACTCGATATTGGTTTGGACTCGTCAATCTCGGGAGAATTTAGTAGCAAAACGCGGTCGACATGGTTTCCTCGCTGCTGTACATGTTTATATGCATTTGTCTGGACGTCGTCATGAAACCAGCATTTCTATTCGCGCGCCTGCTCAGTCCACCGAGAGGCCCCGCGTGTGGTCAGCGAATTCCTAATTGTGGGCTGACCGGAACATCAGGTGCGCAATCCTAGCGAAATATAAATAAATTACCGTAAGTTTAGAAAAGCCGCGTGACGCTGAAGTTCAGAAAGCACGATTCCCTTGTGGGCAGGGGACAGGGGCGACGGGTAAATTGTATGCGGGGAAGAGTCCGCGTTCGCTACGCGACCAATATGTAAACTCGAAAGCGCAGTCTTCCCCATCTTCTACATTTTCTGGCATCATGGAATCCTGCGAGTTCAAATCACTTTCATGAAAACGGCGGACGCCTGCCTTGGACGTTTCACTGTCATTTATGAACAGCCAAAAAATATATCTAGTAGTGGGCATGCTAACAAACAAGGGCGATTTCGGTCGATTTGCTAGAAACCTTTATGAGATCATCCGTGATCTTTAACCTTTCGTTAACTTTTGACAGGCGAGAATCATGATGATTTGGTCTCATGTGAGATCACATAAATCGGTCACATTCCAAGATTATTATCAGTGATTTTACATGTCATCTAGAGTTTTATATAAATTAAAAATTATTTTTAATTTGTCATGAAATTTAAATAATATAACACGTAAATGGCGTTTTTTGGAATTATATCAGAAAACATTGCATACGCTTAAAATAGCATTTTAGCTTCATTCACCGACTGAAAGAAAACTATATGTTTATTTTAATTAGCATCAATTAAGCATTGCATCTGTAGCAAGTTCTCATAATATAATTTTACACATATTAAGTTATGATGTGATGTGATTATGACTGTGGCTCGGCGGTCCCGGGTTCGATTCTCGGCGCGGGCTCTCGAATATTTCGATCCCGGGGCACTAGTGAAAATGGCCCGCTCATATAGTGCCTAGACACCAAGAGGGGTACAGAAAATCATGTTGTGCAGGGGACTACATTGTGCTACATGACTACTTGACTACATAATGCAAAATAACATTTTATAAAGTAGTTTTTAAATTTCTTTGCAACGTTTTTCATTGTCGCTAACAAGGTGTACACATGCACTCTTATGACCCAGAATAGCGAGGTATCTCGAAGTTTATTGATGTGCAGTCGCAAACCAATCCATGGATTCCCAATGCGTTGCATATGACCTCACCTAGGTGGCACTCCATCTAATTATAATTAGTATATAGATCGACCAAACGCCGGTCCCAATACGCATCCCCCCCACGATAAAAAAGGCTGTCTCGACGAGCACACCCATCGAGCAGCCTGATGTGTATACACGTCGAATAAACGGTTCTGCGCGACGACGCAGCGAGCATTATCGACAATTATCTCCGTACTTATGTCATTTTATATGTCAAACACAGATGTAATCCTGTTCGTTTTCATTACGGGTATTACTCGTCACCGAGACATGACTGCATTCTTTTTTTTCCTCCTTCTTTCTTTTGCCATAACAGCCAGACCTTCTTGCGTCAGAGCTGCTTCTCGACTATTTTATGCGTACATACGCTCGTAAATCTACATGGCATAACAGGACGCCCTCTCTCCCATATAGTCACACTAGCACACTCTGTACTAGCTGCTCCAATCGGTCGACGCGTGTGGCATGTTGGCGAAAAGCTTTGACAAAAACAATTTATCTTGTAGGCGTTCTCCCGGATAATTAACAGGGAGAGTACAAAAGCAGATGTTGCGAGTAATATTTTGCTACAGCAGATTCGGTTCTTACGCGTCGGGGGGGGGGGAGGATACGTTTTTCTTAATGTACGCCCGTTCCTCCCCCTCTCCTTCCCCGCCCGGATAAATTTATGAGTTGGCGAAGGCTGTTGAACTGCAATTTCGATGTAATTTCGAAGCAGTTGGCGTATCCCCGTTACGTACGTAGGTTCTGCCCGTGATTCTTAAGTCAACCGCGAACATCTTTGATCCAAAAGAATTTCGATGTGAAACTTATATATGCCTTACTCGCACTTACTCTATTTCGTGAAGCCACATTTTCGTGATAGTATAAATAACATTGTTATATAATAAAATAGTCAGTATAATAACAGTACGAATCGTCGTAACCCAGTCGGTATTGCGACTGACTGTGGATCGGCGGCCTCCGGGTTCAATTCCCGGCGCGGGCTCTCGATAGCTTCGATCCCGGGGTACTGTTAAAAATGTTTCCTTCACACCCCAATAGTGCCTAAGAACCAACAGGCGTACAGAAAAATCCTGTAGTGCAGTGACTTGTGAAAAAAAAGAAAAAATAATATGTGAATAATTTACATTGTAAATTGCATGATTACTTTGGTCTAATTCATGTGATGTTAAAATAAAAGTTACTTTTTATTACAGTGTAATATGCAAGAATATTTGCTACACTTATTTAAAGACGAATATACAGTGTAATATGCAAGAATATATGATACACTTATTTAAAGACGAATGTACAGTTTCTTTGATATTTATTTTTATTTTGTTGAACGTTATTCGAAAGTGTTAGCTGTTCGTGATGACGACTAATCAATTATTTTGTCTATCTCTTCTAGGTAAGTCGTTCAAAATGTCCTCGCCAATCATTTTCGAAAAAATCCTATCTCCAGTCAAGGTAAACGCATTGAAGTGTATTTTCCTATTTGACATTGCGCGTATTGATTTGCTAAAACGATTCTAAACAATAAATATGTACCTGTGCAAATACAATTTTGCGATCTGGTGAACACAAGCCCACAAATTATATTTGCTCGATCGGTGGCACTTGACAGTTGAAAAATGGGACACTCTTCTAGGCCGAAGCCTAATTACTTCCTGTTCAGTTGTTTTAAGTTTATGTTAAATTGCAGTTATTTCCTGCTGAACCAAAAAAAAAAAAATGGCGCCCGAAATGAGTTTACATAAAAACGACTTCACCGACAATGACAACACAGTAAATAATCGAGAGCGAGAGAGAGCGAGAAAGAAAGAGACGAGGCAGCCGTAAATCAATAAGTGGATTGAACAGCGACGACATATTGAACCCACTGATTCTAACCAACCCACCCACCCCCACACTCACCACCACCCGTCATACCAATCGCTATTCACGCATTCAGTTTAAGTCTACCCATTAACGCGTCACTTAGTCACCAACGATTGCCAAGCAAATGGAGCGAGCGGCGGGGGCCAGTTCACAGAATAGACAATCAATTTGGTCGTGAAGAGAGCGAATGCGGATGGAGGCCTTATATATATACTAGAAAAAGGGAAATTGGTTCAATAAAGGACTCGTCAGTGCCGGGCGAAAAAGAAGAGAAAGTGGGGGGAGGATAAAAAAGAATGGGAAAAAAAAACTTTTCGCGAAAAACGTAAAATAATGATGCTAAATGCGGCCAACAAAAAAGTACGGAGAATGCAGAGGGGGAAAAAAAACGGGCAAGGTGAAATTTATTTTCAGTCTCTGGATAGAAAAGTGGCCCGAAAAGTGCATCTATAGAGAACGACGCTTAAAAATGTCGGTGAAGCTCTTACACCACTTTTTTCGTCCAACCCCAAAACCCACTGTATGCATAAGATAAGCCCGCATAATAGAAGACTAAAAATCACTTACAAAGGACAAAAATGGTGAATTTTCCTCTCAACGAGAAAAGACGTGTGAATAAAAATCGAGAAACGTCAATTTCACTTGCTCTCTCATTCAATTAAAGTGGAAATTTGGTCTATTGCGTAATGGGCATTATCTTAATCGATCAAATTTCATTCGAATTACGAACGCTTCACGTGAGAAGACAGATTTGACGTCACCGACAAGTTGAAGAAGAATGATTTGACGTAATAGTCGGGACAAGTTTAATGTGATCAGCTACCCAATTTCTTTTTTATCTACCCTGTCATTTGTTAATGGGGAAACAACGTGCCGAACATTGGTATCGATTTTTCTCTTTGTATTAAAAGTTGCGACAGACGATATGACCCGTCCAATGCATTCCAAAAATGGGCAATAAAAACTTTTCGCATTTCGCAAAACGTCAATCAAACTTTAATGGAGCAACTCGATATGAACAAAATTGCAGGTCAGACCCACGCATGTTTAGATAACGTTAAACAACATCAGTTATTGATCAGGGTTAACGTTCTAGCTTCGCTCAGGTGTAACACAGACAGTTATAAATCTCACTTCAGCATCTACAGTCAAGATACACACTGTACACGAGTGGTATGTAACAAATACAGAAATACGTGCTGTTCGTGTACAGACCTGCCTACTAGGCAATATATACATGATTATATAGGTTTATCGATTCTTGTTATTTGACCTGTGAAAACTTGCGTGAAACAAATGGCGTGTAATAAAATACATGTACTTTCATCAATACACCGACTACTGGCCACTGTTTGTGGCATTGCCTGTCTAAATGAAAACACTTTCATATTGATTACGATGCAATTTCTAGAGGGGAACAATAATCTATCCATTACATCATTTACTTGGATTTATTAATAGCGACATATCTCTACGCCATAGCAGCAGCGTATGCGGCAGGCTTTCAATGCTGGTCGCTCGTAATATTATATTAACTAAAACTATTTGACAAAATTTAATTTAAAATTCGATACACGCTTAGTGGCATTCCGCGCACTGCTGTATTATGCAAACTGCTATATGTTCTATTGATTTTATGGTCACTGAATGGCGCACAACAAGTCGCTTTGCAGCTATAGTTCAATGTATTTCTGTCCCCTCCCTTCTGAATCTCGTGTTGCGTACAGCAGGAAGCCAATGGTGTATAGCTAGGTATTTTCCAATCAATAATTCCAACCATATTTTCCCGCTTCCACTCGAAAGTCTAGTTTAGACGCTCGCATGTTGCCCTATATCCGATATCCCTGATCGGGTACCGGATTTTACATTTGCAATCTACAATTGGTTCACTCGGTTCATGGTTCATGGTGAATCGTCATCGTCTTATCTGTAGCGTCATTTCACACTGTTTTCTAGTTTAATTTTTTCATTTTAAATAATAGTTTACTATTATTATATTAGAAGAGTTATCGCCAACTCTTGTTCGTCTCTTTCCGTCCGGCCTGTCCTGGGTACAACCCCATTTTTATACAATTGGTTCATTTAGATTTTTCGCCTTTTCCTTCTGTTCGATTTTCTACTTCAATTTATTTTCTTATACGGAGGTGAATAGGCGAATGTTCAGATTTCTTAGCATAACATTTTCTATTTTAGATTTATAATCGACATAAACAAGTTTTAAGTCGAAGATGCAAAAGTAGTCGTCCATTTATTAGTGAGGAAAAATATAGTTAGAGAGAATGATAGAGTTAGGAAAAATATGTTTCAAGATTTTCGTTGATCTTGATTCATCTTACCTATTTAGTCAAAAAACTTATCACAAAGAGTAAGATTATTATTAATTGGTTAGATAAAATCCAAAAAATAGCCCAAAAATATCCCTAACATTTAACCAAACTACAATTCAAAATATAAATCCTCTTTTAATCGAAGCAAAAATTCCGACCACATTCTACCATTCCAAAATTGTTTTTACTATTCTGAATTATCTATTTTGATGCATGCATTGTCCATTTTACGGCCTAAGAATTCGGCCCCTACAACTCGCGTTTCCATCGGGGTTGCGACAAATACAGTGAAGAGAGACGAGCCGCACGCGATGACGTCACTCGTTAACTCACTTGTGCGCTCAGTCTGGCGTGCGCGTATGCGCCGTAACTTTATTTGCCGTGAACTTTACATCCATAACACGACCAACGAACCCAAGCTCGATTAGATCAGAAACCGTCGTCTCCCCGTTACGTTTTTCGTCACCACTTCTCCGACTGAACGGCTTTAAATCATAGAGGCTCCATCTTCTTTTCTTTTCTTTTGTTTCAACTTTCCAATTTCACCATCGTCGTCGGCGATGATAGAGAAATGTGCAGACGCTTCTCTCTATAGTCGATGCCGCTCCGTTGCCTCGCATAATTTTAATCGGATGAGAGTTCGAAAATAGGCATATTTAAGCGTAAATCGGGGTGCGAAGAGGAAAAAAACGATTTCGAGACAATCGAAGTGTCTTTAAATTCCATCTCGCTACCCACACGAAAACAGAACTGATTATTTAAGTATGAAATTAAACATCCCGAAACATTTTTTCCACAACAAAAATATTTAAATCACACACGCGATGTAAAAATATTTAGCCATCATCATGAGTCGTTCAATGGAATTGATATTTATAATTTGTTGTAATTGTTATTTCTAAATATCAATACATTTAATTTTGGGGAACGATATACAGAACATGGACATGGATACAGATATTCATGTACATGAATTGCGACTGGTGTCCCACCACCATCTGAAAAACACGCTGAGCCATTTTCGCCCACCAGGTGGCGCCACCGGCAGTAAAATTCCGCCCTAGGAATTCGCCTATCGATCGTGGCGATGGTTCGTCTTGATAATTTTTAATATCATTGCTTTTGTGAACTCCGCATGCACAATATAATCGCAGCGTCTATGGATACTCAGACGAACTGGGATGCTACTTCCACCGGGCTCCCCATTAAAACCGCCTGAGACCGAACGATCTTTTAATAGGTGGACAGTAAAAAGAACCTGAGCACCTCGGAATAAATACAAAGAGGAAATTACATAAATTTTCTTTACTCGAACCACCGAAATGTCAACAGAATGTATTTTCTACGAAAGCATTTTACGTAAACCTGATTATTTTGACTGAACCCCAACAACAAAAAATGCTATTTAAAATTAAGGGGAACTAAAATTGTTCGGGAGTGGGGTCCTCGGAGGTTATATAGGCCGCCATGCCAGCGACGATTTCGATTCAACTGCCGATGCCCGCCTGGCGCAGGTTAAACGCGATAGTTGCCGTGGGGCTCATAATTAGGGCGACGAGTTCAAACGCAGCAGCCATTACGGGACGCAGGAGGGATAGAGGGAAAGGGAGAAGGGATTTCTCCAATGGCGGCAGTACCGTATATCCGTGAGCGACAGGGTTCTGCGGCGCCCGCTGATAGCGCCCGACCACAAAGGGGTTGAGGGCGAGAGCGGATGGGGGAGTGGAAAAAATAATAAGCATACGGGCTGGACCCGGAGGTCAGTTGTAGCAAATTAAACCATTCGCCGGAATATCACGTTTCAATTTATACTGTTGCCGATTCGATCGATCGAACCGCTGAGAAAATCGCCGAACACCCCCCCAACCCTCTCATTCATCTGAGACATCGATATGATGGCTTTGTGATCGCACAGAACAGCCATGATAGCCCTAGCATTCACGCTTCAGCGTTCATCACGAAGTTTGCTGCCCCGGGTTATTGGTAATCACTACCAGCATGGATGTATTCAAAGGAAATGCTAACATTTGGCTAAACCTTCTCAACAAGACGATGTTCTCAATTTTCCAACAATTGATTTGCTTCACCTTATTTTGTTAGTTGGGAAATAATTAGTATTTCGAAATATTAGTTTGCTGCCCCTGGTTATAAGTAATCACTACCAGCACCGGTGTAATAAAAGAAATGCTGACATTTGATATGCTGGACTACAACTTATCAACAAGACGAGGTTCTCAATTTTCCAACAATTTATTTGAGTCACCTTATTTTGTTAATGGGTAATAGTCATCGAAACATTAGTTTGCTGCCCCTGGTTATAGGTAATCACTACCAGCACCGGTGTATTAAAAGAAACGCTGACATTTGGTATGCTGGACTACAACATCTCAACAAGACAATGGACTCCATTTTCCAGCAATTTATTTCAGTCACCTTATGTTGTTAATGGAAAATAATTAGTCTTTCGAAACATTAGTTTGCTGCCCTTGGTTATACATGTATGTAATCACTACCAGCACCGGTGTATTAAAAGTTATGCTAGACTACAACTTCTCAACAAGACGAGGTTCTCAATTTTCCCAACAATTTATTTGCATTACTTTATTTTGTTGGCATAATTGGGAGACCGAGAAAAATTAGCTTGCGGCTGAATAATCCACTATTTCTAATAAATGAGCAAAGTTTGTCAAACGCCATGCTTCATGCAACCTAATTTGCGTTGGTTTCAACATGATTTACAACGACTGAGCTTCGAGTAATATACGGTTGAGGTTCGCCGGGCTGTCTGATTCTCGAGTGGGCGTCGCCAATGTTTAACGTGCAATTTTCCAGACCAATTCATGCGGCACACTTGAAAATTAAACGAGCACTGGTTAGAACCAAATATTATATTCGCAGCTAGGAAAGGCAGCGCCAATGTTGCCTTCTCTTCCTCGCTAGTTTTGACTGAACGTGACACAACATTCGACAAATCAAACTTTAAATATGTAAATCCCCTATGCAATAGTTTGAGGCTTTCAAATCATATCAGAAAAACTTATTATTATTAGGCTAACTATGAATCGATACATCAAAACAGGATAGAAATGGTTCAGAGTGTATTAGCTTAAGGTGAATTATCAACATGTTGACATTTGTGTTTATACTTATAACCCATCATAAATATACATATATGGCTTGTGAAATATTGCAATATTATTATTGAACTTGTCAGTTTGGCAATTCAGCTTCTTCACGTCGATAAATCTGCAGACGATCATTTTGGACAGCGAAATAGTGAATAGGGAAAACCAATGCAAATTTTAAGAGATACAGTACGGTACTTGTATTTAATTCGTCCCCCAGACAGTACAGCGGATTTGTGCTGATTGTGAACAACATTTTCAAAGTATTGAATGTGGTTAGGTTTGAAATCCAGTTTGAAATCCATTAAAAACGTTCCTAACCAACATTGTAATGTTGCAGTTGTGCATATTGTTTATGTGTTATGTACAATGTTAGATCCTATTATTTGGTAGATCCTTTTTTAACAGACCATTACCTGTAGAATGATACTCGATCGTGTGATAAATCATATTTGTTTATTATTTATAATCTAAATAAAAAATAATCATCAGTTAATACAAACATGCAGTTGTAGATTGCGCTGGATTTATGCGAGATATAATTCTAATATGTTGAAACCTCGTGATGCTTATACAAAAATAATTTACCAATTAGTGGCTGGGTCCCCTCTGGAGACTTCCGAATTGAACCATCGACATTAGATTACACACTCACAGATATTTAGGCTATAATTGGCACCAGACGTCGCAGGTCCAGGAACATTACAAAATACATGAAGTGGTTATGCGGACGGAATGCAAATATTTAATCTAGCGAGAGATTTATTCGTAAATCTGAGTTTGGTACAACTGCGGTGCTCTGTGCTGCGGACCACAGCGCCAACAAAAAATCAAAGAGACCTTTTACGCGAGCAAGTGTCAACAATCGCAAATCAAACGTTGTAAATTAAAAAGCAATGTCAAGTGCCCGCCATAAATTAGCGTTAAGCCCACTCGGCTCGAGCATATTATTCGAATCCTGTCTAGCTTAAACTCGCTTTAGAGGTTTTCAATACAGCAGGGCTTTCGACCGGACACCGTGTGTGGGGGAGTAAGCCCGGAATTAAGTGGCTCAACCCTGGTTGGGGCTGCGCAGGGCAGCACTTTCGACATCAATTCGTCGCTTAATGAGCAGTCATGGGATGACAGACTGGTTCACCTGACTCGTTTCATAGCGTGACCAATGCACAGCAAATTGTATTTATAGATCTAACTTGTGGAACCATAGACTCGATTCTACCGTCTGGAATATATCTATGGAAATATAAACAGGATAATGTTCATGATTGAGTAAGCAGTGTATGTAAAAGAGCAACAAAAATACTTCATTCACAATAAAAGAATATTTTTTATGTTTAATTGATTATTTTTCTGAACCATTTAATTGATCAATGTTCTAACAGTTATTTAGTCCTGTTCAATTTACTCTCTGATTGGACACATTCGACAATCCCTCATTGGATGACATGTACAACGACTCCTTGCGAAGCTTTAGAAATATGTAATCCAATTTGATGAATGGTTAAAACGAGTAATATAAAACACATAAGCTTCGGAGGAAATTAACAATAGAGTTTTCTGTCAACTCGAAAATCAAACTAATTTGGAATTATCGACTTCAATGAAAATTTGACTTGAGTCTTTCCTCATCAATGCTGCAATATAATTTAATATACGGTACTGTAATGAATATGATTCACAGGTACAATGGTGCAGATGGCAATAATGCAAATGCAATGGTAAGATGACAATATAGTTTTTCAGTGTCAATTTCAAGTGTTTGTTGGTTAATTGTCTGCAAAATTGAGCTCATGCGAAAACAGTGGACGAATTAAGCGTTTGTAATGTGAAATTTAACGTGTGCGTTTAATGTGTGATCATAAACAGAAGCGCAACGATTTTCTGGTGGTTTGAAGGGAAAATATAGTTTAAAAAAATGTAATTATCCTATTCAACCACAATCTATTTCCGCCGCAAAGAGCCGCGTTGGTACTGAGAAATGGTCGATGGTCGAAAAGGACATTATCCACCGGTGCGTTATTATGTAGGCGCTGCTGCGCCTCACATTTCCTGACCGCGAGTCGGGACACATGCACACACACACACACTCACACTCACACATGGGGCGGAATTTAATCACCAACATCTCATTAAAGCTATAGTTGTTGTTGTTCCAAAAGCGGCCTTCCACCAATGGGAACGGTGAATAACGCCATTAACCGAATTACGCAAAATTTGACAGCCACATTAGCGTCAATATGAGAGCTGGAGGGCGACAAGTGGGCCCGGGCCACCTCCGCCGAACGATGGTTTACATTCATGGGGTGTGTTGTATGAACATGTGCATGTGACTATGTGTGTGTGGCCTCCATTCAGTGCGGTTTTCGGACACGGCTTTTGCATCAACATGCCCGGCCACGATTAACAGCTACGGCTAATATGTATACGCGAAGTTATCCTACTTGGACCACGAGTATGCATAGATAAACGACAATTGACAAACTGAGTAGGCTGCGCCACGTTTTTCTCAAGAAATTCAATACCATTCTGTGTCATTCGCCAATGCCACTTAGGTCTAACGTCTCATTCCGAAAAGAAAATTTGGACTTCACAGTGCCAACTTACAAAATCACCAAAATAGTTCAACAGATCTACAAATAAGTCAACCAAATGTTAGTCGGATAAAAAACATGCGCTTACCTGCGAATACTGGCGAACAATGGCTGCAGGCTTCGTCATATTTATAATTTATTGGGAGGAGACATGTTCAAATGTCGATACTCTGTAATATATTCCGTGACGCTGAATAACAAAAAAAGAATAAAAACATTAGCCTGCTGTATTAGAACTGCGTGCAGCATATTAATGGAATTTGACTAATATTGGAAAGGGTTCTTGCGACTCAAAGTTTAAAAAATAGAATGAAAGCCGGTGGTTGTAATTACAAGAATGTAATGAAATGTTGGCAACATTTCAAAACTCAGTGATAAAGATGAATTAAACACTAAGGCATATCAATCGAATGATGGATTCTACAGGCAGCGTCTTAAAAGAATTAAGCACTGTATTTATTGTAATTACAATTAAAATACACTGTAATTTTGAAGGATAAATTCCGCATCCTTGTCCCCGAGTTTTGAATTGTTCTCCAACATACCAATATTTTCTTGACTCAAATTTAATTAAAAACACCAACTTGGTGATTAAGTAGTGCGATGATGTGTGCACTGTTTGAGCACGCGATCATGCGGGGAACATATATAAAACATTTTAAGAAATTTCTAATCTAAGCCGGGGTCTGAAGAGGATTCGAAACCGCTAGCGCTCCCATTGTTACCCAATCGCCATAGCATGTTGCCTGGTTGTGATGTATTGAGGTTTAAAACATAGGATACGACATGAATAGGAAGATCCGGTAACCATATTTTTGATTGCGTTCGCATTGTGTTTATCGCCAATATTTGCTGTATGTGAAGTCCATTCTTGACCAGCACGGCTGTCCATATCTAGGCGGTGGTGAAGGTAATTTTTGTCTAGCACGGATACGATATACACGTAAGCATGAGAGCAGCGTTCATTTTCGCCGATGGTGCTACATGCAGCGCTGGCTGCACAGCCATCAATAGCAACGTGATGCCCACATTAGAGCCAATCAATTGTTATGTTGTGCAGTTGGTGAGGCGAGCGCGGCGGCTGTAACCCCATACAATTAACACTATTACTGCACATTACGGCGCGAGCGTCTGTTACCTGTCCGGTGCTCGATCGAGTTTGGGAACACTTTTACGAGACTTAAATTCGCAACTCCTTTGGGTCCCCCCGCCCCAAAGTAAATGACAAAAGAAGAGAGTGGGGGGAAGCGAGACGCGATTGGTGAGTTACTGGTTCACTTGTTATATGAGGGCGCACTGTAGTTGCCTCTTGTAGTCAAATGTATTTGTAGGTGCACAGTGACGACAGATGGCGCTGGAGTTGGCTTAGAAAGCCTCAGTCGCGTTTTCTTAAACTTATCCAGAATGATTTCAAACTCGAGTTTTCCGAAGTCTCTAAGATCTAATATTAACTCGATCTTCACTTTGAGAAAACCCATATTTGTCACAAATGATATCTTCATCATTAATTTCACAAACATTAATTCCAAATATGCCATAACAAAAGAGGAATTTTTTTTTATATGGTTAGTCTCACTAATGGATAAAAATATTCTGCAATCATTTCAAATTAAATGTAAGTCGCATTGTGCAGCATATTTAATTGACATTTTTAGTCGATCCAAGGTGGTCTTTTGATTAAAGAATTACCAGTTATTTAGCATTACGTTAAACGACATTTTGCGTTATATAATAATGAAATACTGATTTCAAACTGACTAATTACGTAATTAAATCGTAGGCTTCCTGACATTTTCAAATTGTAGTAATTTTTGGATGAGCTATCCTAATGCTCTGACACAGTTATTGGTAGAAGTATTTTTCAATTGAATGCTATAATGAAAATATGATTATATAATCGATTCAGGCGCCATCAGCAGTCTCTTTAATCAGGCTTTTTCGCGGTCCAAATTTATTGATGGCTAGAGAGCGAATCACAAACCGGCTTTCGGTAATACAGAAGAAAGAAAAAAACAAAAGCCCGTTATACGAAACGCCGTAGCGCCCCGCATAGGATAATGACAATGGTTAATTGGTTCAATGTCCATAAAAGCGATTTTTTTCTCTCTCGTTCTCCAGACAAGTGTATGAGTAGAATAGGAAGAAGAAAAGTAAGTTAACATTTTATACGTTCGTTAATTCGCTTAGCGCTAATGAAGCTCGCTGTTTTTTGTTTAACGCAATAAACCGGATAAATGTAAATCAATTATCAGCGATATAAAAAGTGTCCTCCTTCGCTGTGATCCTATTAGGCCTTCAAAGACCGAAACTGTAAAAAAAACTGCCGCATCCAATACACAAGATTCAAATTTCGAGCACCATTTTTTATGGCGACAGAACACGAAGTCTTAAGATATTAACTGTTTCGCTAAAGTTTTCTTCGACCAACATTGTCGTGGGATTGTTCCACGTATCACAGTACGAAAAGATCGGTCAGCCTAAGTAATGCTAAATTGGATAGCAGCTGAGTCTTACAGAAAGCCGCTTTCAGGGGGAAGTTAACGATGGTATATATATTTTTTTTAATTCACTGACAGTGCTCCTCTTGGTGCTTAGGCACTATATGGTTCTATATACATAGTTCTCAATTGCAGTTTCAACCTAGATTCAATGAGAAATTATGCACCAAGCGTGTTTCTTAGAAATGTTGCTCTCACTTTATGCATAATAAAGATTCCAACTTCCGAATTCGAATTTAAAATGTTCAGATCTCCATAATTCGGAGCACTATTCTGCATACATATTAATCGGATACCCACATTGATTATAAAGTGTGTTATAATTATTAAGCTTTTTATATTAAAATTAATTATATTTAAAGAATTATATATCACATTTGCTATATTTGATCATTCAGATCGAATGGCAGAAGAATTTAGCATATATGCACATATGAGATACTCATGCCAACAAAAATGCTGACGTCGCTATATTCCTGCAGATTTTATTTTTATTCTGCAGTCGAGAAAATGGGGACTGTGCGTTTGAGCTTTCAATGTTTTGTATGCCAACCCCTGCACCCCCCCCCCCTCTCCTCTTGGAATATGACATGGACATGTTGTGCGCATGGCCAATAGTTGGTTATCTGAGCCACTGCAGACAAGATCATGACTGTAAGTCAGAGCAATTTCCGTTACAGCAGTCGTCAAAAGAGAGAATGAAACATAAAAGGGACACAGGATGCAAAACGGATGAAAAGTAGCCAAATGGGGGCGAGCTGGGCGCCATGCACACCAACCTGCCCAACAACCCTCACTATCACTATTTAATTCATACAAATTGTATATTCAGAAGGGAAATCGTAACAAACACAAGAAACACGAAGCACAGTATAAAACGTAATGTACTGAAATTGCAGTCGAGATACAGGCATCGCTTGTGACTGGAAACTTGGCGCAATTATACTCGAATATTTTAATTTTGGTTTCACTTTTGCAAAAATTAATTTTAAATTAGTATCCGATAATTCAAAATGTCATATGCTAACGCGTGATCCAAACTGATATTTTAAAAAGCTGACATTATTACCAAAATATACAAAATACAACCTGTGCTTCATCATCTGTGTCGTAGAAATATTAACATAGAGTTCTGTCAGTTTGGTGTGTAAGGCGCCCACACGGAGGAACGAAAAGGGGGTAAAGGAAAAAAAAGACACTAAAAGAGGTTCCCTCTCTACTTGTCGGGGGTAAATACATTTTCCGATGCGATAACGGCGAAATGGATGGGTCACACGTGATACCCCACGAGTTACTGGATCCGGTACTTAGCCAGCGGCCACATCTACAGTGTATAGAGGAGGCGACATATATTTTCTCCGCCCCCTTCTCCCTTACCAACCACCCCTCCTCCCCCGCAGCACACATACCCGCAACACTCAAACGAGGGTAGCAGAACAAAATTTGTAAAAGTCGTAATTAGTTTTTAAACCGCGACCCCACACGCTTCGCACCCTCACGTCTGGCCTAAGCCGACACGTGTCAATCGAAAGGCGGCATCAGGCGGCGGCGGTTACCCGGAGATAATCCGTCCGTCCGTCCATTCGTTTGATCGTGCAGGTCCTCTTTCTCTCTACCCATATATAGCAGGGTCTTCGCTATGGGGAAGCTTAACGGGACAGGTGCCCAGGGCATGCTAAATTCGCAGCAATATTTCGCCGTAACAACTCACATTTTATTCACATTACAAATTTTGTAATTTTTAAATGTTGTAACTATTTTCTGTTATTTCCGTTTACATATATTTTGATTTTTATTTGCATACCATTATATATTTTTGAACTTCAACGACAGGTTTATTAACTGTCTGGACCATCTGGACACTTTTTAATTCAATTAAAAAAACCATTTCAGGAACCGAACATGTCATTGTGTCTATTGATTTATCAGAACAACAAAAATTTGACATGTTATTATCGAGTATTATTCTAATAACCCCAGCTTTCGAGTTTTTGCACAAGATGTTTTTGTATACTATAAGATTTACTAATACTCGAGATTTTCAGTTGGCTCAGTATAAACCGGTAATATTCAGGACATCTCATAATCCGTAATTCTCAACCGTGTGCTCGGTAATACGTATCTTTTTTCTTGACTGTCAAGAGAGAATACATTAAATTATGTAACTATTTCTAAGTTATTGTTGTAATATATATATTTTATTACTAGTTCATCACATATCTTAAACATTGATACCGCACCTAATTGAATGTGTTGCTCCTTAGCAATGAAATTAAGTGAACACGAGTTTGAGTTAAGTGAATACGAGTACATATTTTTAACATTATCTGAACCCCAAAAAATTATAAAAGTATTAATTTGAGAAAGAAAGAATGAGGGGTAAATTTACCGTCAAAGAGTCTTAGGTAGACAAATATAGGTAGATAGTCCAGCATAAATAAACACTTATAGTTAACCCTAGATATTTTAGTTCTTCTATCTGATGTACCTGTTCTTGAATTAAATATACGAGCTTTATTGTGCCTTTTATTTATTTTTTATTATAAGTTATAAATACCGTTTTAGATTTAGTAACTACTTTATTACACATGTCAACTGTCAAATTCACAGAGACTGATGTGCTCTACGTTGTGCACCTAGGCATAGTGTCAAATGCAGAATTTCATAATCTGTATAATGTTTCACGCAAGTCAATCTATTTCAAATTTCAAATTTTACAAATATTAAGACAACTTCGTTTTAAAAGCAATCAATATTATATTTGTAATGAATTTTATAAATAATTTTAACTCGTAAACAAATAAATCGTAAACCAATTCCACATCCCATCAAAATATTCGTATCTTAATTTATCTTTAGAAAATTCAACAGTTTCAGTGAAACCCTGCGCCCACAAACTCATTCATAAAGTTCAAAGGAAAAATGCCTTAATGTGGCAGGACCAACTCAGCATTGAACAAGGCGAAGGTTTTCAGCCCAGGGCGAATGTTTCTCGTTTAAAAAAAATGCCAGATTCCATACAGCATAGTTAACCGCTCTAGATCGCTAAAGAGATTTTTTTTTCCAGTCGGAAAATCGCTACCACCACTACCCACCCTTCCAACCGGGACATCCTCATCCTGTGAGCAAACAATCCGTTTTGTTGCTCCAACTTTTCCGTACTCCCCTAACCGCCGCATCACCCCCTTACGAACTCTATATATGCCAGAGAGGCTCCGGGCTGAATAGAATGTGTCCATTCATACCCAGTCGGTGCTATCAAATACGATACTCTCACATTTGCCAAACACGATTTCAAATAACTTTCTCACAAAGTTAGAGTTTATCTATGGACGAGCGGACTGCCTGACTGGGGCATATCGTATTAAAAGCTAAAACCTCCAAAGCTAGTTGGAATTAGTTTTTTTCACCCTTGGGCTAAACGGGTGATGTGCGCCACCAGAAATTTCCATAACAAATGGCTTTGAGGTTTTATTTCTTCCCTCCCCCCACCACCCGTTTTATAATAAGTATTAAGCACACACGTCGGCAATATAATTTACAGAGAATAGGGTTGACTGGTGAAATTCTATCCCTATGCCCTCGTCGAAAAGCCCAGTTCTCTTACTGTTTTTCCTAAATTAAATTACCTCGTCTATGTGACAGCGTAACAAATATGGGTGTCGTAATGGCATTGGTAGTGTAATTCTTAATTGGTTATAAAGTTTGAAAGTACATGTATCATATTTTTAATCAGAGTGTTGGACTGACTATACACTAATGTATTTTATAGACATGAACATTATGTTTTAGGTTACGTTTTTAATGTATATGATCATCAAAAAGATTTTTTTAATTGCCCAATTATCTTTGCTTTTCACTGACAGGATCAAATTTTACTCTCATTCTACCTTATCATTGAGCAGTAAAATAATTGCGTGCACCAAAAGTCAAGTACTACTTCAATTGAAACCAAAATCCAAATTCCCTCTACCCATGTTACTTCAACATTACATGTACGTCATGACAACGTACTATGGTCAATGTTCATTTAGGCATTCACAAATTCAAACTTCTATTTAAAAAAAACTCAAAATAGCATAGCCTCAAATCAAACAGTAAGCAATTGTTTTTTACGTTATGTGCGCTTTTTATAGTACAGAGGTATTCAACAAAATTATTTATTTTGTAGTAGATGACATAAAAAAAACGCGACTTGGGATCAATTTCTATTTTTCGAAGTACAAATTTAAAATTTCAGATCAAACGAAGTTTAATTTGGTGAGCTCGTGAGTACACGAACTAAAACTTTATCTCGTCAGTGGTATACGTACAGTAACTATAGTAATACTACAGTAAGCCGGCGTCACCATCTTTGCAGTGACATTGACTGACGACCGATTTTTCAGATCTTCGCTCATTGATAAGCCGCCACTGTCACTCCCGAAGTGAGCAGGCACCCTGTACGCCATATGACGGGGGGAGGTGGGGGTGAAGCGAAGACAATCTAATTCCTTCAACATCCAATTTCTCGGTAGCACATCACACCCACCCAGAACACATCCATACCCACACACACAGAGAGACACGTCTACGGCTGCCCTGGGAAAAACAGAGAGAAAGCTCCCAGAACTTAAGATTCACCAGTGGCAATCATTCTTGTTCGCCCCCCATCAGTTCTCTATAGACTTTCGCGCGCGAACAAACCTAGAAATGGCAAGTGTGGTGGAGGAAGGGGGGGAAAAAGAGATTGGGGGCGGGTGGCGACAGAAGCAAGAACCAACCCGGGTACCACACTCAGTATATATAGCACGAACCTGTAGTGAGAGAAGCTAGAGAGATAAGCTCTTGTCAAAAGCGAGCGCGGTATAATACGTAATTTATCGCCGGCAGACATGTAAAACCGACGTTAGCGCTATATGCAGTCGTTGTCGTTTCGCCTGTCGACCTATAGCCGTGGTGATGGTGGTGGTGATGGTGGAAAAAGCGAATAAATATCAGACGCCACTCGTGAAATTAATATTTCAACAGTTTCGACCTCGTTGCCATACAACTCGTGGGGTCCCTCCCACATACATACTTTCGTATGTACGGTACATATTCTGCTGGTTATTCATTACCGATGTCCGGACGTATCTGTATATACATATATATATAACTATATTTTTTATACATTTTCATAGGCGGGCATATTGTGGTTGTAACGCGCGATGTCACACACAAAGAAAGCCGATGACTTGGAAGACGCTCTTGTATATGCGGCGCGTGTGACGAGTGGTGGGCGAGGCATAACAACTCGGTAGTCAGGTAACGGAGCGCCCCCTCCTCACCTCACATTTAAAAAAAAAACAATTGTGTGCGTCTACAGTAAAAATGCGACTGGAACAATCCTGGTTAAAAGTGCCGAATGAGGGGGATTAACTAACTCCGTTAAATGAAATATCGACATTTACTCGTGAGTCGTGACTCGAATTCGTAATTTAGCACGGCAAGATATTAAATTAAATAATTTTGTCGGAGTGCATCTTTCTACTGCAGAGGTGTACTGAAAGCGCCAGATATACGGAGAACATACATACGGATTTATTTCTGTATGACAAGGGTCTAATTTGTGACGTCAGATCCTGTTGCACTACTTCTATAAGATCTGGAAAATATTACATTTAAGATAAATGGTTTGGAACTTAATCGACCTACGTTTGGCACATTTCTATCTGAATTTAACGATTTTGCTAGCGCGGCAGCGCCGTCTATCGGTGATAGGAGGGGTCTTCCCACCTACCCACTCAATTCGTTATCGAACCAAATTCTATAGCCGACTGGACTCTAGAGTGTATAAAATGAATATCGAATATGATTCCAATGTTAGCATTTCCACAGCATCGGGAGATGGTCCGTATATGCTCAATTGATGTTATATCTGTCTCCGACCATGTCGGCGTAAGCTTCTAGACCTCAGTGATACGTCGACTGAATGCGGCGCCTGTCGCAAATGTAGCCGCAAAAAACACCCGTAATGTGCTCTAAGCATAGACGCTCTGTATTTGTGGCTATTCACTTTCTAAAGTGTAGGTTTTTTTCTCGTCTGCGAGAGGAAATCAATTTGTCCGTCGTCTTACTGCGTGTGTACAATACCGACGCTAGTGCAATACAAAATCATTTTTTTTTATCTTTTAAACATAACCATCCTGTGCAGACGTATATGTATCACCTATTTGTGGTTCTCTGGTAAGTAACGACTTTAGTCACTAGTCTGACGTTGACTTCTGAACAATAGCGGTTGGCTTGTACAAGTATAGTACCATACTGGGAATAGGATCCAATTGCATTTGATAAAAAGGATCCCCGAATTATTAATTCGAGGTAGGCTGACAGAAATTTCAGTTTTTGCGTCGTCAGTAAGAATGGATTATGTCCTCGTTACAGACAAAAGTAATTAATTAAATCGTGTTTAATTTGATACAGACAGATTCAATAACTACAGAGAATATTTACATAAACTAGAACATGATCTTTAGTGCTTGGAATGATTTTTATTACTATTGTATATAACGACACTTCCATGATCTACGATTACGTTTAATTTACATGTAATTTGATAAATATCTTATGAAAATAAGTAGAATTTCTCAAAATTTAAACCTGTTTCATGTTCACGAAATAATCAAAGGTAAAAAAAATTTAGAAAGGTTTGTTAGGACGTCTGGATGATATTAATTGGAAATGGTGAAATCGGGACATCACCGAATGAAGAAGACGAACCGAGCGGCGAACTCGCTTTTAAAATAATATTTTACTATTATATAATTAGAACTGGTAATTGCGAAAAATATAGAGTTTCGTGCAGACCAGGAGTTGAACCACGTACCCCTGGATTTCCAGTTACCACTTCTAATTAAATAATAGTAAAATATTATTATAAAAGCGAGTTCGCCACTCGGTTCGTCTTCTCCATTCGGTGCTGTCCCGAATTCACCATTTCCAGTATCAAAAAAATAGTCAAATAGTCACTGTAATGGAGTAGATAAAACGTTTCTCTAGTCTTTAGTGTAACTTTCTTTCAGATCATATATTGAAACAGTTCTAAATGGAACACGACACGAAACCATGAGAGGATGGAATGGAAGGAAAAGCTAAACTCAATGGCGGTGAAACTGATGCCCGGCAGTAACTCATCTCCGATTTAACTCGTTCGCTATCGAATAATTTATTCATCCATTCGGCGTATCACCTTACCCTTTCTCTCTACACACATCGCATAACATGGTCCCAGCGATATCAACACAGAGCTTGTAAGAACCTACTGTGTATCTATACAAGTCTATTCGTTGCACTACTCACGTCAGCCAGAAGGCCGTGAGACAATCAACCGCAATAAAGTGACGTGGGCCATTTATTCAGAGTTCGATTAATTCAATACGTGTTGGCACTATCTTGCTACAGTGTGTATATGAGATATATTCTAGGGTCGATAATCGATTTAAAATTATTTAACAGACCACAATCGTCAAACATTAAAAGGTAGCTGCATCTTCCGAAACAATTTCGAAATTTTTCGGCATTCATATTTCATTTGGATCGAACACATGTACCAAAATTTAAAGTATATGGTTCCTTTGATAATCGCAACTAAAAGTTGCAATCAAGGAAATGGTGATTGGAGGACGAATGTTGACGTCGACCGACCACCACTGACTAAACTCCTGAAGTCAAATTACAAGTGCGCACTACTGAGGACTTTTAAATCGCGTGGGTCACGCGGGGACATGAAAAATCGGGGAAACCCGGCTCGCGTTTGCAAATACACTCCATACTCCCGAGCACATATCTTCATTTTTTTTTGTTTTGCGGAAACTAATACGAAGAAAGCCCCGCGGCGATCAGTGACTCGGTCGCGGAAGTGATGTTGTGTCCCGCGGACGACCGCAGCCACACATACATGAATATACTTGTAGATATATACGAGTGTATGTCTTGCGTGGTGGTAGGGCTGGTGGTGGTGGTGGCCAGGAAAAGCATCATATGCAATAAAATATCGAAAACATCTCGTGCGCTGCTATTCTTCGCCTTATCTCTGCACAGCACGCAAAGCCCCTTCACCGCCACCACTCCCCCCTTACGCGCGACAGACGCTTTTGCTGGTATTATTATTATTATTGCTGCTACTGCTGCTTACTCGCTCCTGGATATAGACGGTGAGGTGTACGTGGACCAACTTATATGGTGGGTCGGTCTGGATTGTCCATAAGGTATATTACCGTGTCTATTCACTTCTCCAGTTAACGCGAGAGGGCATTGCTTGTACATCTGTAGAAAGGTAGAAAATTCGAGATTCTGTTTTAGTCACTAGTCTCGACATTCTCAAACGACAACAGTGTCGTTGAAAAACTGTCTCCACTGAATCCACTGAATCCAGCCTTTCACGACAAATTAAAATGTATTGTTTTAACAATTTGGAAGCCACAATAGTGCAATTAATTAGAGCTAAAGGTGAAGATCATCGTGAGCTGTTCTTGTACCTGTAAATGTATTTACTAAGCACTTTTTAAAACACCGACCTTGCCTTTCCTTTCCAAATCATTCACCCAAGTTGGTTCGCTTCACTGTATTACACGCATGCTATGTGTGATTGCCGCAAGTTCTTCAGCTTATAAACTGCGTTTATCATGCGAGTATTGGTTATAGATATATTTTATACATCGAAAGTAATCTTGTACTTAAGTAATAAAGAGTAACATATGAAGTATCTGAAAGGAAAGATATCGAAGTTGCAAGGGCATATACTGCTTCGCATGAACACACTAATTTTCAGAAAATGTTCTTGTGCTTCTAAAACATTTTCATTCAAGCATTTCTATCGGTTTCTTTAATTTAAAATAATTGATTAATCAGTACGTTAATATTATTTGTGTTTTGCATTTATATTTTAGATCTAATTGATATTTGAAATAATTTTTGAAATTTCTGCTACTTCCGAGGCAGTCTGGTCTCGGACCCAGTCTTTGGCGTTGGCACAATCTCTGCTAGTGTCTCTGTCGTCGTTGGCCACCCGCTGACCAAGAACGGACGATCGCCTAGGCAGCAGGTTTATTGGTGGCCAATATCCATCCACACTTTCGAATTTACTCTTTTCCCTCCCGTGTACACGAGAATAATAATAAAAAATCGCCGCCGCCGGGGGCGGGGCGGGGTCTCGATAGGTTTGGGCTGACCGCAAGCTCGATTGAATTACGTATGTGGAATGCGTCCAATGTTGTCTCGCGCCATTATGTTAGCGCATTTGTCCGCGTCGTATAATGGCGGCGCGGCGGACGCCCACCTTCCACATCCACCCCGCCACCATCGACCCACTCTACAGCTCTACCCTCGTTTCCATCCACAATTTCACTTGAACATTGTCGATGGATTCTTCAAAATCGTCTACACCTAGTCGGCCCACTTCTCCTTAAGACCTTAGGCACTGTATACAGGCGGAAATGACCTTACCTTTAAAGCAAGAGCAACTCGTGACTGACTGACGAGATCTACCCTGTGCATCATTTCTACTTTCACTTAGTGTAATAGACTCACTGTTGAAATTAGTGTAATCTGTGTTTTGTGCCATGGTTGCAGCAGAACTTTGTACATGTAAATAATTTCACGGAATAATTTTGGGAGGAATCTGACTAAAAATAAATTTCAAACTCACGTTACCATACTTTATAAAAAAACAGCGCCCACGGGCCCTTATTCTCTATTAACTTAGGTCAAACTAATTTGGTTACTGTTCGCGATTTAAATGTTGCATGTGTCGAAACAATTGCCGGTAGTAGGATAATTCCCTAGGCAAGATTAATTTCTATAATTTCGCCACTTGAAAGCTACAAAGATACCACACCCTGGCGTGAGTGTCGAACAATTTTCTGGAAAGTCTTCGATTTTCTTGATTTGATTTGATTGATGGTGGGCTTGAAGGGACCACCTAGATTCATCATATTGCAATTTGGTTTGCTTTGCCTTGCAGAGGCTTGAGCTGGATGCATCTGAAAGCAGATAATCTATTTCAAAAGTAATATTTATTAGCTCAAGGTCTGGTGTTGCACCAATAACTACTATTAGGTTCCCATTGCGTACGCTCAATTTGAAATACGGTCTCATGAGGCCTCACCTTATTCAGCGCCATCACCTCACGCGCATGAGCTACTAAAATATTGACAACGTGTATCAATTATTGCGACGCATTTTTATTATTATAGGGGGGCGAGGGGTGTCCAATAAGGGGCGGAATTGGATGTAGGGGGGGAAGGCTCTACAGGGGAAGGTCGTACGGTGGCTGGAGCGAGATAGCAGTTGAAGAAGATGGAATTTAGGGTGATCCTCTTCACCTCCCCTCGTCTTGCTTCATCTTCTTTTACGCGCTGGTCCCGACCGATCATCATGGTTGTCTACGATTTCCACGAACGGTCAGAATGGTCAGTCGGAGGGGACCGACCGCCACAGGGCTCGAAGAGTCTGTGGGTGGGGTTGGTTGGTGAGAGAGAGAGAGAGTGAAGGCCTGGAGGGAGTGGGTGGTTGTGGGAATGATGTGTTGTGTTGAGAAGAAAATGGGAGAGCCGGTTGGATGGATGTGGAGGACGGTGAATGGAAAATCCGAGAATAAAAGAATGATGCGGTGAATGAAGAAGGGGGGACGTGGATGGAACGATCATGGGAGGTGCATGGGAGGGGGAAAGGAGAAAGAATTGCTGTTTCTAGTCGGCGACAGTGTTGTGATATGTATTTTTGAATGGAGTGCTGGCTGATTGAGTTCGGTCGTAAAGTTTCACTTTGCGGTTAAAATTAATGGAAAATATACATTACGATACGATAAAAAATGAATCCCGATTTCAAAATTGGTCTATATCAATATTTTTATACCCTATTGAACTTGCCGTTGCGAAACCTCTTGATCAAAAGCATAACAACACATTCGAGTTGACGCTATACCTCAGTGATAAAACCCCATTACATTCTTTCAGGGCTGGTTTTACTTTGTATTATATTTGATTTCGCAAACATAATAAGTAAAAAAACCACATTAATATCACGCACATGTTTCCCGTATTTCAAATAAACGCACATCTGTTTGAATACAGATTGCTCAATTTTCTTTCAACTTCACTTCTTTCTCCTGTTCATGTCAGCTGTCTGTCAGCTGTCTGTTAAACGATATGTAAATGTGAAAGAAATGCAATAAACACACACAGTGTATTTATAAATAATGAAATCCGAGAGTGGATACTCCAACTGCGCAGTAGATTCTCAAAGGCTAAGTCAAGATGGTGACAACAACATCGAAATTGATAGTCCAAATGACCCGACTCAAGCTAATAGTGATGACGAGACGGAATAGCAATGATAAAAGTGCGACTTTTTATTGTCCGAAACAAGCTAAACTAGAGAGAGGGCAAGACAAGAACTGCGTCGTTGCTCTCGCGTGCGTGTGGGGGTCAGCCAATGACCCCTGCCTGAGACAACCGGCTCAGCACCAGAGCCGCCAACTCGTGAAACCCTGACGCACCCAGTGCTCGGTGGCTCCCAAACTCTGGTAGACCACCGAACACCCGCACTCCCACGGAAGTATCATTCCTCCAACAATAAATATTACTGGTATTGCAATTTTATTTTACCTAGCAGGTGAAGTTCAATTTATTTTTAATTGCCTTGACCTATCTCTTTCGGGACATTTTTTAAAATCTCAAGTTACTCTAGAAATACAAGTTGTATATGTATAATACTGACTTTTTTTTTCGAAAACTTCCTTTCCAACATATTGCATCTAATGCATAGAAGTGACAGCGCAATCGTTTCTCCATGTCTGCACCATTCAGGTCTACCAATTTCAAGAGGCCACTATCTTGTCACCACCAACCACTCTTTCACCAGCGAGCAGCGCGCAGTAAAAAAAATAGCAAATAGCCTACAGTGGAATACAAATTTAATAATAAGAAAACGGACAACGGCCATAAAAGGCGAAGACGCGTGCTGCATGAAACAATCCAATTTCATTTCAGCCTAGGTTATATACAGTGCAGTTACGGACCCACAGAGAGAGAGAGAGACAAAGGCGTATATAGCTGGACATCGCGATGACCCTCTTGCCCATTACACGCGTATCACTCCCTCTCGCCTCATCCACCCCCGCACACACATGAAAAGACTGTTTAATTATACTCGAGACTAAGTATTTCGCTTTAGCAACTTCGAGAAAGAAATCTCAATCTCGGACCGAATCATATTCGGCTGGGGGTGTGGGGGGATGGCTGTGCTGGAGACTTGTGCGTCCTGGACAAAAAGTAAAACTATGTTCTCCTCTGTATAGGAAAATTTGTTATGATTTGATTAAAAAATTTGGTTGAGATGAAATTCGTGTTTTGAAATGTTATTGCTTACGTCCCCCTCATGGTGCTTAGGCACTTTGCGAGGGAAATTCCTCACCAACGCGCTAGCTATCGAAGAAGTATTGCAGTTTTAGTCGTTACTTCTTAGGCGAAATTTAATGATAAGTTGAGAAAGGTAAAGAGAGGAGTGCAGCTGACATAATTTTGAATTAAATTGTACTGCACTTCCCCTTTACCTTTCTCAGCCTAAGTAGTTAGAACGACTAAAATGACGTATTATCTTGATTATTAGGGCGGAGTGTAAAGTACTACCTTAATTAATTTTAAATTGCTGTCAGCGTTCAATCTCACAAGTAAAAATAATTGCTTTTATGTAGAAATACATGATTGGAGGGAGCAAGGAAGACCGAGAACGCGGTTCAAATCACAAAGAAGATTATATCCCTGCTGTCAGCGCCCAAGTACGAAGCGCTGTGGACAACCCCCCCCCCATCTTACCCCCAAAAGAAGGCAAGTTGAGAGAAGACTACATAGCCAAACGTGTGTATCGTAGCGCGGACGGGGATTTCTAGTGAGAGAGCAACGAAATGAAAAGCGGGCATTAAAAGTTTATGTCAATTGCGGAAACGTGTCCCGATACCAAACAACCCATTCCAGTGTACAAACAAAATAATTTGTCTACGCGCGCGCACACGCGCGCGCCAACTCCTCATACACCAGATATGCTTGGCTACGTGCCCGCCATCACCAAAACGTGAGGACAGAAATATAATATCGCTGATAGGCGTAGACAGACACGTGCGCACGCACGTTTGGAGAGAAGCACGAGCGGGTGAGAGAGAAAATTGGGTCATGGGATATCACGATACAGTTTTGCTGATTCGCCAAAGACTGGCGCGAAATGCTGTTTGATGTGTCGTCTCAAGGCTTTGCTTTTTTTATACCAACGACAAACGCTGTTTCAATTAACTTTGATTATTCCGGTGTCCACCGTGGAGGCTTAAGACGTCTGGTTGCCGAATTCCCGAGCCCGTTGTTGACTCTGGCCACCATCAGAGACATCGGATGCTCCTCCCTATCTATTAACTATACAGCTGTGTCCCTATACATGTACGAGAGTTACCGATTACTTTTCCAGAGAATCAGACTTTTCATTTTCGTTATTCATGTACGTGACAATAATTATGAACTTCTGTGATTGATACTGTGCACTACGAGGTGCACAAGAAAATAACAGATTCTTCCAGTGCGAAATAAATATTTATGTAGAGCTATATTTAATGTTTATTTTAATGTCTAACAAATCCATTCTATACATACACCGGTGAGAAGGGGTGCATTTTATTATTTTATTTCATCTTGTTTATATCATTGTTTTCATTGTGCTAAACGAAAACAATCACATTTTCTAAAGTCACCGAATAAATAATAAACTCGCGCACATGTGTTCTGCCAATATTTGTTTTGTCGAACGTAAACATCATGCGCTGCAGTCTACCGCGAGAGGGCGACACCAGTCGCGGACGTCGACACCAACGCGTCACACACATCCTGGTCGTACTCTGGCAAAAATAGCTGTTTATGCAGGGCAAATAGGCTCGCAAACGATCACACACGCATGTGGGAATGTACCGAGTGATGGAGTTAGGGGAGCGAAAAAGGAGGACGCCATCCCCCCCCTATGACCCCCCTAACAATCGAATCGATCGACTGGGGCAATTTTCTAGCCCGAAGACACTCGCGACTGCATCTTTTTTTCGGGTGCGTCAATTAACGACTCTGTGCTTGTCATTAATTTCCGAGGAACATGTCAGTCGGCCCCAGCAACTGCCAAACAAAGCAACTTGTCTTCAATTTGTAGAGAGGCAAGACGCGAGCAAACGGAACACCCACACACATTGTCCTACATATTTTTTGAATGCTCATGCATATAGTTATCCCACTGAGACCTCGCAGACCATCATGGTGGACATTAGGCTGGGCGCAACTTTGCGGCAATTAATTGCGACGGTTAATGAAGTCTGGGTGTTTACCCCAGGTAGCATTAATAATGCCAGGCGTTCCCTCAACACCACCTTGATGGAAAATTATAAAAATGACATCAACAATATTTCTAAATTCGCACGAAATGTCAGTTGATGGAGCAGACACTTCGCGACTCAGCAATGAAATTCGATGATTTTAATCGATTCTAATCGATTTAATCGATTTCAATTCGAAGATCTAAATGACACTCGAATAAGCAGTGATCATTATATTAGATCCTTATCTCTGTGCGATATGTTCGTTATCACATCGAAAACAATTTTATTTCGATTTATTTTAGACGCACGTCTTTTATTTCTTTTGGAAAATCATCCGGATTAAGCAGGTGATCTCTTGAGGATATCGCAATGTGTACATAGTCGTGGCTTTCGGTTGGAAGTGGCCAAGGGGTGTGGGGTGACGTAGTAAGGAAATGGAAAGGGGTGAGAGAACTCTCACTAATTTTTCGCCTGCATACATTGCCTTGGGCCGATATTTAATTAGGTGACGAAATTGAGGGCGTTTCCGAATACGTACTCAATTATGCCCGAAGATAACATTCATATAAAGTTCGCTGGAAACGATCTAGTTGTAAGGCTAGATAGAGGAAGGAATACAGTAACAAGTAGTGAGTCAATTCAGACATCTAGGCCAAACGGAAATCCATTTTTGGTTGAGTGATCTACGAGCGTCTGCGGCCGGTTCAAGGGCGTCATTCGAGAGATACGCTTTCCCCCGTTTTACGATACCCTTTATGGCCTGCTCATGTTTTTACTCCCTGTCTTATTTATTTATCTTACATGTTCGGCAATGTCGAGCGGCATCTTTTAATACATCGTTCGGCAAGTAAACACGACTAAAAATATCGAAAGGAAAATTGGAGAACGTTTTGGACCAGCATTGAATATTGATATGATAGAATGTGAATTGAAAACGAGCAATTACTTTCTCAGATATTACACGTTTCCGTTATGGTCGGTCCACTCTGGGCGAACAACTCAACTATTCGGTTGAATTTTAGTGGCCGAACATTGATGGGCCAAAGTCCGTGTTCATCCAAATGTTCATACAAAGTCCGGAGTATTGGCATATTTTGTGCGAACATTTCGACAAATAGTTACATGTATTCGTTCGTTTAATGTTATTGTTCGCGCCGCATGGAAACGTCAGAAGAGTGTTAACATATATATGAACCAAAGAAAACCCGTACATTTATTGTTCATTGAGAGTTGTTTCTTAACGGCAGAAAACGATTTTCTTACTTATCTGAATTTTGATGCGCAAATAACTTTCACATTTTGTGATATCTCTAGTCGATTATGTGTGTTTCGAATGCGGCGCGAAGTTTTCCATCGCAAAAATAAAGCACTTCCTCAAAATGGGTCGTGCAAAAATGACTGTCGCAAGCGGGTTACGTAAAATAAGATTGAAGTTTTTTTTAAGCAAGTGATATATAACCCAGCTGAACGCCAAATGGTGGCAATGCGTGAAATGTGGCACTCAGCGTACGTGTCGACATAAGCCAGCTAGTTCCAATCTTTAATCTGAGTCTTTCTGAGAGCTATAGAAGGGGGCGCGTCACGATAGAAAGACAGAGCGGGAGCGAGCGCTCCAACATGTAGATATGCCCGTGCATGTGTATATATACTAAAGCTTTTTAAGATAACTTATTTTTTAAGTTACGTGCAACGAGATATATTCGAAGGATGTCCATGCTCCTCAGACCACAAACAACCCTTGAATGATTGAATGACAGAAACAAGCGGGCAGGGAACAAAAACACATCGGGACAAAATTAATTAACAATTTCAAACTAATTCAAGATTCAAGCGTCATATTTTGTATATTCTATTTTGGTCTTTTTCACCAATCGAACTTGAATTGATTATTATTAAGTAGTAATTTGCAATTACACTGCATTGCTTGTACTGTATAGGGCGTGTTTAATATTGTCGAAAAATAAAGACAGCGAAATAAACATTTTAAAAGAAACGTTTTACATAAATCAGAAATTTTAGCTAATAGATTTTGGTAATATCTGACAATGAAATTAAACTGATAAGGTAAATTCGTTTAATAAATATATAACCAATTTTTATTCGTAATTAGATAACCAATTTTCATTCGTAATTTTTATATCTAAAGAATTTTTTATTAGTGTTATTTATTTCTAAATAATTACGGAACAGTTATAACATATTTAGACTAACACACATCCCTAGTACGACGTATTTCACACTTAATTTGAGTAGTTGGTCTCAGGAGGTTGCTCAACATGCCGGCAGATGAGAAGAGATCAGAACGTCAGCGAATTTCTGCCGACGGGGCGCCAGTGAAACCTATCTACTGTCGGATGGTGCTGGTAGTGGCGGCGGCGGTGGTGGTGGTGGTGGTGATGGTGGTGCTGGTGGTAGTAGTAGTGTTGGTGGTGGAGGGTGTCCCGATGGCGACAGGGAGGCGTCGATCGAGCGCGCGACATGCTGCGGGGTGGTGGGGGGGACGAGCAAGAGAACTCTGAATCGGAGGAAGTGGCGTTGCCATGCTTCTCTCCTGACGCGGCTGACAACCCCGAAGATTAGATCGTGACACACACACACACATACACGCGCGACATTTCGGTGACCGCAAAACATCATTTGCCAAAAAAAAAAAACGATAGGAAGACAAAAAGGTTGATGCGCTCACTGCACGCTACACACACATGTACATACTTGAACATGTATATTGCAAGTTATATGGATCGGAAAACCCCTTCTCCGTTATTATATTTTCCCGAGACCAGACCCATTTTGTCACTTCCGGAAAAAACGTCACAAGTTTTGCCACGAAACTGACTGATTGGTCTGTAACACTGTTTCTGACTAAAATAGTAAGAGTAACTTTCAAGGTTGTCCATCGAATAATACTATTGTAGTTGTATGACTACCTACACATTATCTCCAGAGACGTCTATGTAGACGTCTTGTAGCAAATAACATTACAGAAAATTCTGTACCCCTCTTGGTATTTTGGTACTTGGTGAGTTAATGGCTTTGGTACGAGAGCCGTTAATCGATTCCGAGTGCGCTAAACCACAATTTGACGTTGCACCTTATCAAATCCTTCAATAATGTGTGACTAATTTAGACATATGCATCGCATTGAATTGACCTGTGGTGGATTCGTCAATGACAGTTTTGAATTTGACTCATTTGTATGGACCAAAACAATTTGATCATATATCCTTTCCAAGATATTCATTTTTCTGCGCACTACGCAGAGATCTGTAAAATGCAAAACGGGTCTTCGGATGATTTAAGGAGCCGGTTTCATAGACGGCGGAACACTATCTAAATATACCCACTACGAACAGACTTCGGTTTTCCCACCAGTATATTCGTGGCGTCATCGTTTCCAGCGAGTAAAATGCTTTCCATAATAATCCTCTCTTTCTCTCTCTCGCTCCAGCTCCAGCTCCAGCTCGGTATCCGCATGCTATACCTGTATAGGCGTGAACGATAACAGGTTGTCACAGTCATCGAAAATGCATGCCTGCATTAGCGATCAGCGCATCAGCATGCGCATGTGTCACGGAATGCGAAAACATTGGGAGCTGTTAGGAGAGAAAAAAATCGTATTTGTACGCTACCACCCCACACCCGTACTGGGAAACATTTTAACACTCCGCGACATAGACAAAAAACCATCAAATATCCACTACCGTGTTGATGCAACAACAGCAAAAAGGTGACGCAAAATGCAAGAAGACTGCATGAGCTTAAATTGATCGTTTCTGTCATTTTTTTCTTTATAATGTTATCGATATTTTCGTAAAACGTACACGGCACTTGAGACTTTCTCAAAATCTATGTTTCTCAAAAACTATCGTGAAAGCAATGTATACAATGCATTTTGTGGATTAAATATTATCGAAGGCTTTTCTAAGGCTCTTTAGGTACACTCCTAAATTTTGAGTTCTGAAAGGTATATATTCAAAAAAGAAAAAACGTCATCATAATCACAAAAACGTTTAAACGTTTCAATGGCTGAAACAAAATTGAGAAAAGATTATCGATTCAGATTTTGTCAGAAAGGTTACATCAAAGTTTCTACAAAAGTATCCGGAAAGAGATTGAATGTGGACTACTGGGATACGGACAGAAAACTTTCTGACGCTATCAGTGGTCACTAAAATGTTGATCACAGCCAGAAGAAAACTTACTGCAAGATGATTACAAAAATAAAACATTTTTCTGCAATAATAAACCTTTTTAAATAACTTCGAAACTTTTTAATAGTCGTGAAATTGCCAATATCTTTAGTCATTTATGGGGAACGGAATTGCTGGACAACAATTGAAACTTGACTCGCAAGTTGTTAAGTCTTACTTCAGTTATTTGCGTCAAGATGATTTGGTTTTTCAAAGGAGCAAATAATAATACTAGAACTACTAATTTAGGTACTGATACAAGTAAAAATAATGTCAAAATTATAATTCTAGTAAGAATACGATTAATATAAGTTCACAATTCTAGTAATAATTCTGACAAGAATCAAAAATGCTTTCAACACGAAATTGACCAATTCAGCACCACGGGGAAACAAACGAAAATGAATCTCGCTGTTCATATATTTTTTCTAATCTGCTCTTTAATTTAAAAAAAAAAAAATTATGAATAGATTCTCTAGAATGTGTGCGCCAAACCGGTTGATTTCTAAAAAGTCTACACATCACCGTACCATACAGCACATACAATGCTATTGTGCGCTACACACCATTCACGCATCAATGGCTTGGACCATTATTACAACAGCCCGTGTGTACCCATCACATTGGAGGCCATAGTGGGCCAACACGGTACTCCCACCCCTGACTATATCTACATTATTACTTCCCTCGCCAACCAACCTCCCAACCCCCTTAACCCCCTCCCCCCCCACACACACACTCATCTATTGAATATCGACAGTCGATATTAACAGGCCCCGGCAGGTCGACAGATACACACACACACACACACACACACGCCAATCCGAGACAGGACAAGCAACACACCCTCCCCCCAATATACCGATTGCATATTGACTGGTGGATCCAATAGGCGGCAGTACACACGCACATACACGAAACACGGAACACATCATGACGACGACCGCACGAAATTCTCGCGCGTCGCTGATAATCAGCTTTATTGCAAATCAGAGCATATAATCGTAAACTAAATATCACGTATGTGTGTGTGTGTGTATGGCGAATGGGAAGCTCCTCTGTATTGTGTGTGTGTGGAGGGACTCCAGGCAATATGCGGCCATACAATACACATTGGCCGCTCCAATCATTCCAGCGACAGGCGGATTTATGCACGACTGACACGCCATCCATGTCCTCGAGTTTTCAATAGGGTTGGACGGAGATTGGATGGACGGATCCATTCAATGAACGCCAGGTTCAAAGTAAATAAATGCACGAATGTAGAGGTGTTGCGTTTGGGTCAGGGCGTGATTGAATTACGCTGGGTTTTCTTCAATCACTCCAACCTTATGTAAATAACCAGTGACTGGGGGGTCACATTGACGTTGTCTACCCTCAAAATGAATTTGAGGGGCAATTTTTTTTAAATTGTCACAAACTTTTTATATGCAATGCCAATCGTACGATGAAAGCCTATTCACAACGCCTACAATAAGGCAGTCCGGGATTAGATCAGAAGCATGATTAAGTGAAATTAAATGTTAAATAATCTTTTGTAAAAGCAAATCGCTTTTTGAAACAACTGTTACATGATAATACCTAATTATCTTTCACTTGATATTAACTACTTCTATTTTAAAAATTATAATAGGTGTATTTATTCATGCTAGTTAATGATGTTACATTTATCATATATTTTTTTAAATTAGTGTATTAATAGAATGGTGCCGAAGCACGCAGAGTCAGATATTGGTTAATTATGGAGAAGCTAGCCTTCTTGCTAGGATAGAACTAGCACATAATTTTCTGTACCTGTCGGATTATGTGCTAGTTCTATCGTAGCAAGAAGGCTAGCTTCTCCATAAATAGTGTATTAATTTTTAATTAGTACGACTACCCCATTTGGTTTGATCCCGGGTTCGATTCCAGGCGCGGGCTCTCGAAAATCTCGAACCCGGAGTACTGGTCGTGTCCCTCGCATAGTGCCTAAGCACCATCAGGGGTACGTAACTCCTGTAGTGCGGTTGACTACAGTTGATTGGGTAAAAGTTTGATTGAATGATTGTCGTACTTTAATAATTCAACATCAATGCATGCAATACTTTAAAGTAGAAATTAAATACATGAATTTCAGATGCATAATTAAGCGTTAACTGCATTTTAAAATGGACTAGTAATGACGAATTTGAAATTGAGAGAGTGATTGGTTCGTGCATGCGTCCGTTAGGTGGCGCAGTGATGATGGCCTCCCTCCACCCTCCGCCTCCCTCTCTCGCGCTCAAGTGAAACCGATTATAAAAGTCATCTCGCGCGGTAACGTGTTTATTGCAGGCGGGCAGCAGTTATTGCGGATCAGAATTCGCCAGGCGTGACCGACTCATGACGTTATTAATTGTGGGGAAATGTCAAACCGCAAGTCAATCTGTTGGGCCGGTGTGTGTGTGTGCCTGTGACGAGAAGCTCGTGTGGGGGCGCACATCTGACAACAGAACACGCGGGGCCAATCGGTTACAGTGGGCGAGAATTGCCTTCAAGATGACCGATTGGTCACGAAACTTTTACGGGTTAAGTAGCAGAAATGCTATGTTTTTAACATTTTGAATATCAGGTTAACAATTAACAGATATTTTAATCTGTGATATGTTAAAGAGTGACCCATTAATAATGTAGTTGCCCTATCCTCACTTTTTGTCGGCTAGCCCAAAACTGGTACCTTGGAAGATTTTAAAGATAAGTTTAAAAAGTACGTTGTGTTACGTTTGTATTGTAACTGTTAACGTTCTGGGGGAATCAATTTCCAAAATAATTAATTGAACGGCAGGATGTTAGTTTTGAAAAATCAATTGCCCGGTTAAAGGGTTAAATTAATCGTAAGATACATTCATATAATGAGTAATTCATTAAGACAAAAAGACGAATCAACCAGAGAAATACATTAGATACATGTACAAAAATTTTAAATAAATATCATGCTAGTAAAATTATTGCCTCCATTTATCATTAAAATGCAATTTTATTTTTAACTGTAATTGGTTAATGGCCAGTTGACATATCGTGCATTAGCAAAAAGTATGTTATTCGCCAAAAATCTCAACTTTAAATCTTCCTAGATAAGTGGTGTCGAGTTGAAATGGAGGTGCTTCAATAACGCCACCTGGTGAATATCGATCTCTTTACTGGTACCCCCTTTGTTAGTTGAAACTATGACTTCGCTGTCCAGTGTGCGCCCAGATTCCAAACTGTATACAGTAGAGCCCGATGAGGCGCAGGGCGCAGCCAGCCATTACCCCGATAGAACAATGCCTCGTTAATGCATGGATTTTATTTTCGACGAGAAATCGGTTACACACCGTTCGGTGCTCACAATATATGGACCATACATGTACATGTGCATGTATGTGTACATGAGTGGGGGGGGGAGGATCACGACGACGCGTGGCATTTCGCCGTGGCGTGGAATAATTTTGTGTACACCATCAGTTCGATGAGAATTAATAACCGTCAGGTCTTTCAGGAAACGTACCGGGGGAAATATGTTGAATTGTTTAATTAAGCAATGGGAGCCTCCCCCACCACCACCACCACCACCGCGACCAGAGAGGATTTCGACGGGCGCGTTTGCACATAAAGCTGCTGTTAACGTATGCCGCGAAGATTCTCATTCCATTCACACACATACACACACGTAAGCCCTTCGCGTAAAGTGGAACATCCGCTGCGTGACAGCTAATGACAATGAAGTTTTTGATATTTGTTAGTTGACGATGGTGCCACTTTAATAGGGTGGTCACGCAATAGGCTGAAATGTATGCGTGCATTTTACGATGGATTTGTCGGAATGACTACAATGGACAGGACAATACAACAATTACCACAATTACCTATTCTAATTTTAATTTAATCACGCAGTTGTTTTGACGCTTTATATTTTTTGAAAATCAGGTTTGCAAATGAAACCCCATGATTGCCTTAATAAACGACAGGTTTTTTTTGTAAACACATAATCACATTTTGCTGCATTTGAAGCCATTGTCAAGAACATGTCCATATGTCAAGAACCTGTCTATTACGAATCGTTATTTTAAATGAAAACTTATAAAATATTTCCGAAACTGGAAACACGATATAATATGTCCGATAGTAAGACAATTAATTTCGTTATTTTAATTTTAATTATGGTAGCTATTTTTTTTAAAGTAAATTGTATATTTCGCTTATACTCTGTATGCAGTTCTTATTGTTAAATACCAATAGATTTTAAAAATTGGATTTGGGAATACGTTTACATTCATTTTGCATACGATTATAGTTCCCTTACAACCAACATAAAAAATTTGTAGTATTTGCAGCAGAATGTTACTAGGAAATTACGAGATATAATAAATTTCACAAATTCTCGCGTGTCATTTCTCTGGCTGTATGTGCGGTCACAAATAGCCTTTGTAATTACCCAGAAATATACAAAATATTCCAGTAATCACCATTCCAGTAATCACCATGAACGGATACCGTGTGCAGTAATCACCAAAAAAGATCTACTGGAGCTGTCACGTAAAAAAATTATAAATGGAAAAAACAATGACCTCATCAAGAGGACAGATGGCCTGTCGGCGTAACAATAGTGGAATACTATGTCGGAATGGTCTACGGTATTGCACGAACACATTAATGCTGGTTCAGCGCTCTAATGACGTAGATAATGAAATCGTCAAAGTCAATCGATCATATCACCATTTGATATATGACATACGCCAAAACGAACCGGATCTGTGTGACAGTGCAAGCCCGACCCATTTTGGTAAATACAAGGTAGATCACGAACACATGAGCAATACACCGAATCATACTCAAAGTGATGCATTGGAACTGTTTTTATCGCTTTTCCTCGAAGAAACAAAAAACGGTTCATGTCAATATGTTTCTAGAAGTTCACATTGAATAAAATTGAATAAAAGTAATAACATAATGTAACTGTTATTGATTTTAAGAGTTTTAAGTCAAGTTCCGAATATTATGCATAAAATCTATTTTTGTACATCCACATTTTACAAAAACGCTTATTACAAAAACGCTTATTTAAAAAACTCTCCTACGATAAATCCAGAATAATATTGTAAGGATTTCCAGAACATTATCGATATCTGCGAGATCATCAAAAATCAGGATAAAATATGAAACAATAATATTAAACGCACTTACAAATATTATTCACACATTTTGTGGTTCTGTTGAAATTGGTCACATCGCAGGATAAAGATACAAATTTATTTGAATCTTAAAACGTAAAATGTCCGATTTTAATTTGAAACGTAATCTATTTTACTAAAAGTATTATTGACCATCTTAACAATTCGTCGTAGCCCAGTCGGTAATGCGGCTATGGATCGGCGGTCCCGGGTTCGATTCCCACTGCAGATTATCCATAATTACGATCCCGGGGAACTGTTGAAAATGTGCCCCACGCAAAGTGCATCAGGAGCAAGAGGGATACAGAAACAACTACAGCGATAAATAAAATTTTAAAAATAGCACATTTTAACTTAAATGAATGCACTTTTGGTTAGTGCCATAATAGCTAAATTTATTTAGTAGAGAATCTCACAAAATAGAGAAGTTGTTCATATAAACTCGTATGGTTTTCATTTAGTTTTCATTTTCCTATTTCTTTGTTCTTATATGCAAGTAGTATTTTATACACTCGTTCAAAATGAATTGTCCATTTTTCTATCGACTCCATCTCACGAATTGTTTCTTCAGCATCACACAGACGCACAGCCCAAAGGAGCTCGTAATCCTCCAGATATCGACCAAGGCAGGCCGAGATACGAAAAAGGAAATTTGATCTCTCCCTTCGTAGAAATTATAACAATTTTATGAGACATTAATTATCGATAAAGGGAAGTAACGACGAGCGTTTAATGTAGATTTTTCCACACACCATTTACTATATAGTCTTCGACAAACTTTTAAATGATGAAATGCGAGATTAAATTTCACACCGAGATTCCCTCGCTCATCCGCCGCTGTGTTCTGCCACACGAATCTAACTAATATACTGCTTTGCTAGCTGCTGGCATTTGGGTGGTGATACTCATTCGTGCCGGTATTCGGATCGATTTACTCCGAAACTCCTGCTAGCTCCACACTTACAATCAAGACGGCTGACTGCACATCCAATATATAGGCCTTTGAAATCTTACAAGTTTCTATAATATGTTGAGTTTCTTTCGCGTAATACGAGCCGTATATTCAATTTTTTTAAAAATGAACTAGTCGAAAGGTTTCCGTTGTCGAACTGCTATTAATTATCCAGCTAAACCAACACATGGTTTTAGAATGTTTTAGAACTTAACATTTCTTAACGCATCATTATTAACATAATACCATGCGTAGAACCTAATAAGTATTTTTATTTTTCTTATGTTGAAGAAATGAGAATGCGGCAGTACTGCTCTTGCATTTCCAAAGAAGCTTTACAACCATTCTTCCAGTTTTAAATTCCTACGAGACAATAGGAATTATAGCGCCTTCATATGTACCGATTATAAATGATGTCAATCGGCAACTTCAATAAAGCATGAGTGTCTTAGATTCAAAGAAATTTCCACGATTTCCAAGATGACATGTAAACGAAACTCTCGAACGGAATCAATATGTTTGTCTTCTCTAAAATTTAGATAGCTTCATAATGAACACAAGCAAATACTGAAGCGGTTAATGACGTTACTTAATACTTTTAACCAACCCATCATACAGAGTATTTCCGCATCTAGGAAGAAGCATCGATTAGAGAAGAGCATCTTAAAATTGGGTCAGAAGGTTAACCATAAATCTGGTGCCCTATCACAGAAAACCAGCAAACATTAATTACATATTTAACTCATTTTGCAGGTAGTAAAAGTTTGTATTCTAAATTTTGAACAACAAGCTATAAGCAATTGAACTGAATACAAAACCAAACAACAGAAGGTTATTTTTCACTGTAATTACGACATTGATTTTTAATTCATTATTGTATTTAAAATTTGCTTAAGAAATAAGAGTAATTTAATTAAAAATATGGTCAAATAGATAATTAACAACCAGGAAAAATGCCAGTTACACAAACGAGTGAGGTGTGACAACAATGAAATTCAAAAATATGTTTCCCAGTCGATCATGTAACAATTTTGATGGGACTATACATGAATTTGGTTTACGTGCATATTGGAAAAGACTACTCCGATAACTGAAGTAACCTGTAACGTTCATATTTCTATTATTATTTACATAATATTTCGTACTCATTTAACTCCGATAAAATAAAGCATTATTTGTTTTTGACCATTTAGTTGCATTACATGGCTAGCAAATTTGCTTCTAGAGCAAACGACACGCGCACAAATTAACAATGCTCATCACACTGCACCGTGTTTAGACAAGGCGAGAACGACAGGAAGCTTGTTCATCCAAGAACTAACAAAAGAGCTTCCCACTTTCCAAATGATTGGAACACCCCCCAACCCCTCGTTGCACCACCTCGTCACCACCACCACTATACTAAAGTGTATGCGCGTACATGTACTTGCAAGTAAAAATTCACACAAATGCACCTTTCCCGTGCGCGCGCGCGCAACTATTCTGTAAACACATCGACAAGAGGACCACCGATTTTTTTCTCTCTTTTTGCATACAAAAGCTCTAAATCGCTTTCAATGCATAAATCAATACAGCTTAGCGCTATTTGCGAGCGCGCACGTCCCGCACTCGTACAAGACAAGGCTCCCGTGTAGCACGGCAGGAGCGAGACAGTGGAAAATCTAACTGCTTCGCGTTACGGGTTTTCCGAGCATTGTTCGCGCGCGGGGGAGGACGAGAAAAAAAATCGCACGCCCGGATTGCGTTCGGTCATTGTTCCGTAATGTCGGCACCTACACTCCAAATGCGTTGTAGCGAGATGTAGCCGAGAGAGAGAGAGAGAGAGAGAGATAGAATGGTTGTATTGGGGGGGCCTCCTTTCCGAATGTGAGCTACACGTACATGTACCGTACGTGCGCCCGCGTCATCACGTCCAGTCCCGTTGTTGAGGTGGGGAGCAACCAGGACAAGCACTCAGGGATCCGAATAACAAAGGATTTAGTTAGATTGGATTGAAATTGTTCTGTGAAAAATACTCCAAGCGGAGTACATTCAGGTCATTCACATCACATTTTGATTAGAGACATTAAATTTAACATATTGTGCACTGTACAGGCATTTTTTTAAATTATAATTTCGAATAATTTGTTTGTTTGTATGGTTTCATAAAGATTCTAATTGATTTGTAAATTACGGAGAAAAATGAAAGTCTCGCAATTAAATAAATCTTGCTAACGACTTGTGCTTCAAACGTTAAAATGAAGATCATATTCTCTCAGAAAATCCAACCAATCCATGTTACATTGAACCCGTGAACACAAGATGAAATTTATCTTGCATGCGACTCGCGATTCAAACATAAAAATGTTACTGCATTCAATTCAAATTATTACATAAGAAAGAAAGATTGAATGGACGCAATGTATGAGTCGACTATGAGTAGCAAATATGTTTAATACATGCGTCACCAACGTCACACTCCCACGTCAACCAATGTCACCAAGTTTTCGTGAGTACATATTAATTTCACAGGGTTCTATATTTTTATAATATACCTCTGTATTTTGAGAGTCGCATGTATTAAACATATTTGCCACTCAAAGTCGACTCCTAGATTGCGTCCATTCATTCTTTATTTTTTATGTAATTACATCCCTCTACTTTTTTATACTTAATATTGTCAAATTATTACATTTTCTCAGAGAATTTCTACCAATCCATAACTATAGAGGCTGTCCTGCAATGGAAACGAATTTATTTTGCAATGGTTACGAAACAGTGTCAGTTGACAGTAGGTTATCATTCAAGAAACAATTGAATACAGTAGCATTTGTTGTGACGATAATCTACTTATAGGCTCAGCCCAGGGCGCAGCAAGACTGTGACCAACTAGTGCGTCATTTACTTCTTTCGTCCCCCCCCAAAGTCTCCCACGCTTTGAAAACGACATCACCTTGCAGCATGTTGTGGAGTAATATTCGCGTATTATCGCTATTGGATCGTTGAGCTTTCTGTAAAATTGCAGTGTTTAACAAAAGAGCTGCCCCCATCATCAACATTCCTTCCAAACCTTTTTATTCTCTCGCGAGTGGATCTCGCTTTCTCTCACTCGTAATAATCCAGACCTGGTTTTTCCCCCGATCGCTTTATGAAACTGCCGTTACCATGGAAACTATAAACGAGGCCACTCAAAAGCTTTTAGAAACTGAAAAGTCTTACATATTAGTTTAATTAAAGTGCGTGTGTTTTAACTTAACCAGCGATTTTTCCAAAGTTAGTTATATGATATGCATATTGCTCGTACATTTACTCTCACATTATTAATTTCATAGCTTATTATTGCATTTTTAATGTACATGTAAAAGTATATTTGGAAATTTGGATTACCACATGGCATTCGTTGATAGGAATTACTCTGGCCAACATTCCTTTTTAATCACTGAAGTACGAAATCGAGTTTCCAAACCCCTTTTAGTGCTTCGGCACTGTTTGAGGGCACATTCTAATAATTTTTAATTTTCTTTTTTTCAAATGAGTATGTTTTCTTATTTAAAAATGCATACATTTGCCGAATCTATTTCGCTTTCTCAAATAGATATAGAAATTTGGCTAATACTTGATCTCGTCAAAAAACGTGTCCCCTAAAAATTAAAGGCACACATGTATTGCATACTCTGTATTTCGCCCTGAACCAAGACTCATATAATTGAAAAAATAATTTCTATTCCCCAAGAATCGATTGGAAATATATCGTTTCTCTACGAAATTCCCTCAAACCCAAAAACTAAAAATAGCCTAACCGCTTACAGTTTGCTCAGCGTGAACAACTTCCTATTTTCGAACTTTTACGATTCGGCAACAGAAATTGTGAAGGAGAAAAAAAAAACAAGCACAATGTGAGCCCAATTTAATTTTCGAGATTTTCCAAGTCTAGTTTCACTTTCGGTGACAGCTGTCATCACAATCCGGAAATCCGGAAAAGGTGACCTATTCGAGCCCAGTGAAACTCATGAAGTTACATTAGTCCGTGTCTGTTGTTGGATGATTCCGACAGACTGTCGTATTCGACCCGAGGCCACGTCACTTTTCTTGCCATCAAGAGTTCGACGTTCTCCGCCACTCACGCACAAAAAGAAAAATAGAAAATAATTTATGACAATAACACCATAAAAAATATTCGTTATTATGTATAAATTGATTCCCCGAGTGAAGTATAGAGTGCGCTCGTTTCCTACATTGTGATAGATGAAAAATGGGATGCCCGTCTACTGTATATATATATCCATGTACACAAGTCCATATATTCTGTACCTTTATGCGGCGCGACGCATTGATGGCAATACCATAGACGTGAAAGCCTGAACGGGGGCATTCGCCATACACATAGACGACGTATGTCACACGATATTTCAATCACAAAATAAACGTCAAGGCAGAGTTCCTTTACCGAATTGCGTGAGTTATTCCGAAGTCGCCTTTACAAACTTGCCATCAAAGTATCGTGCGCGCGGAAAAGGTCATTCGGATCCGTCACTCCTCCCGTCTATAACCGTCTACAATCACCTATATATATATATATATATGTGTGTGCATGTATATGTACAATGGATATTTCCAGTGAAAGTAATTCCTCTCTAGGTCCCGTATGTACGGTTTGAATGACGCGCTTATTAATAATGTGGGCAATAACATTCTTACATCGCAATTTCATTTATCTTTCTTTTTCTTTCCACCTGGTGCCTGAAGTGTGCTGGTGTCTATATTTGTCAAACTCATTCGTAACGGAACTAGATCAGGCACACAAATGTCTGCAGTACTCGTATGGCGATGTCATCCAATTGAAAGATGACTTAAATTTATAATGCAAAAGTACCGGCATCGAAGTTCAGATAACTTTTTTGTAAGCAAATTAGTGACCTGGTTCACGATTGGCGAAATGGACAAAAATGTCCTACCTTGGCGTAAACCGAAACCGATACCTATATAATCTATATTAACTGAGCAAGATTCTCAAAATGACCGGAACCTTCGTCAATTACATCACAATTATTGGCTTATCTAACATTGATGACGTTGCACATGCACAAACGGTTTCAGATAGGATAATTAAATGCCTACTATTAAGGCAATTTTAGGAAACAAGGGAACGAGAAGTACGACTCGTCGTATCCCAGTCGGTGTTACGTACGACTGTGGCTCGGTGGTCCCGGGTTCGATTCCCGGCGCTGGCTCTCGATTATGTGAAAATGTGCCATTCACATAGGGGTATATAAATTCCTGTTGTGATACTGCACTACAGTGAATTTTAAAAAATTGTATATGTTCGTTTATGGCACTCCATACTGAGTGCAAAAAATAAAACATTGGACGGCATGAATCATTCTTTACAGAAGAAGGCAATCACACAATGCATATGTGCTGTGCAGGAAAGCTCGCCGCACGACCTACTGAGCCAGTGCAGCAAATGATACGCGAAACTCTGCCTACGGAGAACAATGAAATAAATTAGAATACAGTGAAAGAAGGTTAAATTCCTGGAGAAAACTTACGATCTAGACAATATGATAGATATTTTGGGGTAAAACGAATGTCACTTATGATATTAAATACAGTTGTCTTTTTATATGGACTGTTTTATGATAACGGGGACTTTTCGTCATGGACATACGTCAGTTGGATTCTACTTTCGTGACCAAATACGCACAAAAAATGTCATAAATATTTTGTCCACGTTAGTCATTTTTCAAGTGGCCCGATAACAGACGCGATTCTACCAGAAAAAAATCGCATTTAAACACTCCACACGTTCGAGAAAAACTATCCTGTTAATGCTCACGAAAATGGAAGTTTGAAAAAGTAAACACGCGGCTAGCATAAAAACTTGTAACCGTAACAACCGTAAATATATGTGTCGGTACAATTTTTATCTTTCCGTATAAATTTCCATTACATTCGATTTTATTTCGCCCGGGTCGTTGTTCATGGATGGGCATAGGGAGTGGTAGTGAAGGACTTTTTGTGTCGCGTTTCGGAGTAAGGCGGTCATCTTGGTTAATCAGTCGTAGATCCCAACAAAATCGAGCAGAAAAAATATTTCTCAGAATGTGAATTGGCCTCAAAATCTAAATTATTTCATGCTAGAAAAATAAAAAATTGCTCCCATGGCGAAATGTTAGAGCATTTGACATTTGAATAACGTTTGTCACGTCCTTCGCGGAATACCCAAGATGGCTGCTCTGTCCCTTGATGCGACAATTCGGACTAACATCGAAAGCGTCAGGACATTACATATTATTTGAAACGCTGTTGAGAAGTGTGAGAGATTTACACAGTATATTTTTTGCCACTCGCGGAAACGGTGCCTACTTCTGCGTATTTGTAGCAAAAATAGCAGACGCAGTTGCATTTCGATTCCTTCCAGCCGCCGTGCAATGTGTATTGAAAACATGTCCGCTTCGGTCAACAGCGGTTGCGTCTCTCGAATCCTAAATTATACATGTGTTTTGTCATCAATAGCCTACCAAAATCGAAGAACGCCAGCAAAAAATGTGATGGTAAGCGAGGGACATTCGAGAAGTTATCGTATACGCGGCACCATTGCAACTTTCTCGAAGCTGCTCATCAGATAATCTACGAGTGGTTAGTTAAAGTGCAATCACTTGCAACCTAATTGATTAATTTTGCGTTATTGAATACAGCAGCTATTGATTAAATCATTCATTTAGATATTTTGCTACGACTAAACTATTGAATTTGGGAATATTAATTCTGATTCAATTAATTTGTAAGACGATAAGAAGATAATAACCAGCCCTATTTTTCAATAGTTATGGTTAGTTTCAACCACATTGTATTATATTCAATTCAGTGAGCAGTTGTTTTTTTAATTCACTAATTGTCAGCTTTCGACATCACCTCGATGTTTTAACTAGAAATGCGAACTGAATCAGTTATGAGGCTAATTTGATTTTAAATCTAGTACCCGAAGAAACCTTCTACTAACACAATGCTTCAATGCTTGCATTATTTTAATGATTGCATGTTCTGTGAATATTGTAGTTTTATTGCCAAAGTTATTACTCTAACTACTTGTACAGTTGCAATAAATGCATTTCAGTTTGGATGCGTATCACGTTGATTAATGTCACGATTTCGTTTAATTCATAAATTCACAAATACATTATCGTAATGGAATATAATATAATTCCGTAAACACCATTCCATTGATTGTCCAATCATTTTCCATTTTCTATCACTCTTGATGCCTAAACCATAAAATATAAGCAACATGTTTCGTGTCGATAACTCGTAAGTGCAACTTTAAAAGGCATCCACTACTAGATTTTACGAGTCAAAAACATAGATAAAATACGCTAGTCGAGCGGTGATCACGATTGCATGTTCTCTATCGCTACGAAACGAAATATGCGAGGCAAGCCCGATCCCAGCACTAGCAACTAGAACGACAACAGCCGCCAGCAACAAACAAGTCACACATGACGTGAATCAGCGACGACTTGGTGAAGGAAGGTGTGTGCAACCAGACTGAGATTGTTGAGATGCCCGTGAGTAGTAGATGAAACACGGTACTTTAGCTTTTTTGGTGCAATAGGGATTTGGCCAAGTGATCCCGCTCTCCAGCATAGATTTGCAATCAAGATTACGAACCCAGAGGACCTGAACTCGTTTTATTGCTGTCGAATTATTGCTGTGCTAAGTCTGATCGGTCAAAATGTTTCCCCAATTGTGTTAGAAACAAGAGCTTCGTCAGCCATGTGGCACTGCAAATTTGGTTTAAAGAACATTATTTGTTTATGAAAAAATTTAGTTCAACTTAACGATTAAATTGTTGAAAGAATGCCAATCACCCAAATGACTCCGAATACACGAAGAGTTTTCATATTCGCGTTTTCATATGCGCTTCTCTTTAAAATCATGTACATGTCGCCACAAGATTCTAATAATAAACCGTAAGTTCAGATTTCATAAATTCAAAACTCGAAAATAGATCTCTTCAACAGCAAACCGATGCTTCCGATTGATACAATTTGCCCACTTACAGACCACATTTGTTTATGGAATATAATTCTGGATTTGCTCCAGGTGTTCCGAGACCCCAAACAGTTTTTTTCACAATACAATAGAAGGGAGAAATATGGGATCATGTGAGAACAGCAGTCATGGTAAACAATCTCTATTGTTGCCATAGCCGATTTCCCTCCCCCCAGCTAAAGCTGCCTAGAATTTGCAATAGGTATATATATTCCATTCCTATGCCAGATATGCATCGCTTTTAATGCATAAATATGCAACGAGTCCCGTGGTCGACCGAGCGGCCCTCACGTCTTCGATACAAGATATCCTTCTCCTTACCACACTATCGATAAAGAGCAGCGGTCACCAAACCTTCCTGATGATCATTTCGGTCTAGATCATGACGATCTAGTTCCTTGAGCCAAAAATACTGAGGACTTAATCACTGTGGGTTATCTCTGATTGTTTTTATCCGTTTGACTTGACGTACCTGTTTGAAAACCGTAACATTTCTAAACGATAAATCTTTGGCACACAGAATTCCTAATTTCATTATTGCATAAATTATATTTTAGTATATTTTCTTCTCAAGTGAGATGATAAGGAGAACTTGCAAGATCAAAAAATAAATTGTATAAGGAGAACTAGTCAAAACATTTTGAAGTCGGATTATCGTTAGAATACATGTTTTATTTGATTAGCACTTTTTGTGATGTATTGAACCGTATTGAACTTAAACTATTGTCATCGACAACTCATTGTCATCAGAAATATTTGACAATCATAAAATTGAGACCACCACTCAGAAGTTTGGCAACCACCGGTACAGAGGCCAGCTAGAGAGATACGACACACACAAAAAAACAGCAGCCAAGAAAAACGAACAGCCACTATGCGGTATCACTGAATGCAAAAAGGACAGCACATCTATCTACGTATACATACATAAAGTATTTAGCATGAACCGGGAGGCAACAAGAAAAAGAGAATGGAAGAAGACGAAAAAAAACGCATATACACAGACACATACCACACACATATCGAGGCTGCTGTCCCAAACTGAGTAGACGTCAGCGGCAGCGGATAAGTGGGGAGGGTGGCATCATTGCATGCAGACACACACACACACAGGCAAAAAAAACTCGTTGCAGCTGAAGAAGTACTGACGAAATGGGGACAGACATGGCTGAATGATGAAAAGGAAGCGGCCGAAAAGTTGGGAGGATCGACTGTGCCGAATCAAGGTGGAGAAAGATATTTGGTTTATTGCTTGAGGCAACCTTATTGGAAAAGTTCCAGGATTGGTTGTATTCGTGGATAAGTACATTATATCCAATTGTGACCATCCTATAAGTCGTGATGAAGGAATTTTACAATATCGTCATAATCTCCTCAGCATCAATATTTCGATTATATCAGCAATAGCAACATAAGATCGACGTCATCTGGTGAAAATGAGACAATGCAAAGTGCGCCATATTTGCTTACTAACATCAACAATTTCAGGCACAAAATTATTTAAATAGTATGATATATCGTTAACTGTACCATAGTAGAATATAGGCAGCGCCTTAAAAACTAACTATGTA
>JAQGBY010000239.1:0-53101 GCA_034698785.1 Mycogona germanica | reverse complement strand
AAATTGTGTGCACGAAGTAGTGTGACCGAGCCATTTAACTGGAAGCCACAGCAAGGCGTGGCCCGGGTCAGCTAGTTTTAAATGTACTTGTACTGTGCATTTAAAACAATATTGGCTAAATTTAAAAAGGGGGTAAGCATTTGCAAAAACCGTACACCAAAGTCGTTGGTCTTGTGGAAATAAAATCTGCTACCAATTAGAGAGTAATTGATTCGAGGTCAACACGGTTCCCCATTGGATACAGGTTAAACACGGATTTCTTGGTGGAGACATGAGCTAGCACAGCTGTTTGTCGCGTAATAAATATATTATTAATTCAAAAAAATTTGTCTCTTTTTAGTGAGGACTATTACGGTGACCTGGACCTGAAGACCCTGAAGAAGGCCCAGCTGTCCGGATTCTCCCACAACGCCGAAAAGAAACTGGCCGCCGCGAGAGGCGCCAGCCAGCAGGCACCGGCCACTGAGGGTGTCGTCTGAATCTCATAATTTATTTTGCCAAATACTTCGATGACGCGCGCCAATGTCCCTCCCTACAACACCAACAACCGCGTCTCCACCAACAACATAAACATTTTTTTGGTTTGCTGTTATCCATTAATATTAACTTGTTTTTGCGAAATTATGCGTCCTGGTGATCGAATAAAAAAAAGATGGGGTAAAAATACTATTTTAAACAAAATTTACACAAATACAAAAAAAAAGGAAGCAATGGCGTGTGAACAATACACAACTAATCAGTTTGATACAGTGCATTTTTGTGTGTGCCTTGAGTGATTCCAAAAACTTTTTTTTTACCACTAATTGTTTGCAAAAAAAAGCTAGCATTTATCTAATTTTTTTTTATAAGAAAATCGTGAGAAAATTTGATGCGCACTTTTAAGTGTCCTCTCGAAAAAGACCCGGAAAGCATAGGTAGACTTTGTCGTCAAAGAATGCTTTATTGCTTGTTTACAAATCGCGACGTCTGTTCGAAATGCTATATGGTTTTATAGTCTGACGAACAGAAAAAAATTGTTGAAGCTTGAGGCTTTATATACTGACGCTGGCGATCGCATTTGAAAAGACTTGCAGTCAAAAAACGATGCCGTACTTCCTCATTATACAGTTGCCTAATTTCCCCTATCTCACTCTCACTATCTCGCTAACTCTATTCTGCGAACACTCATTGCGATGAAATAGCAAAAAAGAAATTTGTTTCTTCTTGGTTGGCTCTTCTAGAAAAATACTTCTCACTGCTCATAGATTAAAGTTAATTCTACAACGCTTATTTAAAAGGGTATTCAGAGTTGGGGAAACAACTTAAAGACTTTTTTAAATGCCGAACATTGATAGGTTAGTGTAAAAGAACGATGCAATTGCATGCCAATGTGCATTTGAAACCTATTTCTAAATAACAACCCTCTTAATTTTCTCCATCAATGCCTGCTGTCCTTGTCTGTATCCTCTCTCCTATTGCGTAGCCCTACAATTTCGTAGTTGCACTTTTCTTTTTCTTTCGTGAGAGTTAGCCCACACTCCAATTAAATTGGGAATACAAAAGTTGGAGTCAGTCAGTTTTGCTTCTCTGGATTAGATTCTTTGGCAACTCATTTCTGTCGACACTTTGTCATTGCCAGTGGTGCGCTTTGTAAATAAAATATGCGACTTGTGTTGGTAAACAACCTTCAACTGTATAATGTGAAAAGCTTGGAAGAGAAAATTTAATAAAATAATTTTTTTTCAATGTTGTGCTACATATGTACTTTTCTGGGAGATTATACCTCCGTTATAAAAAAAATGCTTTGTTTTTTTCTTAACAAACGTACGGCACATCTTTTAAAAGAACAACTCAAATTGAAAGACACATGTTTTTGAGCAGGTAAAGTAAACATGAAAACAAGAACATTTTATAGCAGACTGTATACAATACAGCCTGTAGTAAGAAATTGATAAATTAAAATAATATAGCTGCGGAAGTAAGATAGTGAAATTATTACTCAGTATAAAATTTAAAACTGAAATTGTTTTATTATTTTTACTATGCTAATTGATAACTTAAATTTACCGTAGAAATACTAACTTATTAAATATTTAAAAAGTTTATTCAACATTAAAATAATTTAACTTTCTGAAAATGAAAGCCAACACAGGAACAAATCCGAATCATATATAGGTACTTTTAATCCATCTGAAAATGATTGTACTCTCTGAAAATGAAAGCAAATACAGGAACAAATCCGAATCATATATAGGTACTTTTAATCCATCTGAAAATGATTGTTTGGTTAAATAAATTGTTTTTCGTTGGCACGAGGGTTAACTATTCACCTAATACAGATTCACCTATATTCAAACACGGGGTGAGTCTTACAGCGTCGAGACCTACGTCGTGAATAAAATTAGAAATTGCTCAGGAAACAACAAGAAATACTTGCGTATCATTCGCAGGTAGCCAATAAGACGAAACACTAAGCTAACAGCGTGTGGCGTAGAGGCCAGCTTAAACCGATCTGTGTGTACGTGGAAATATGCGCCTAACGGAAAATGAGGACAGATGGGGGAAAGGTGCGATTAGGATAACAAAGGTGGCCAAACGTTTCGGACTGAGGGCCTCACCAAATGCGTTGCCAATATATTTTCAAATGCTTTGCAATTAAGCACTACGTCCAACATCGATTTTTTTTCGCAAAAGATAACTTTTCCCCATGTTTCAATAACAATGCGTCAATTAAAAGATCTTATGTTCATTAAATAAAATGGTGCCGAAACACGCCGAGTCAGAGCCGAGCTATTTTCATTATTTCAAAAAAGTGCAAAACATTATGGCACATTTGTTTTTAAATCTTTTTTCATTGAAGATTCACGTATATATATATATATATATATATATATAAACGTCAGGTGACAAATCTCTGATTACTCAGTACGCTTGCTCTACATTCAAAAATAGATTACCGCATAATGACGTCATCGAGTCTAGTAATCATTTTTCGCTTTTAGGAATTAAATAATCCCAGTAAGCATTATATTTATGTTAAAACGAGAAAAAATAACAATAAGGTATATGAATCGAGTGATGCACCTTAAAATAACCGCACACGAGAAATATATAAAATGTGAACGAGCACGGGACAGAGCGTTGGAAAATCGACGACGAGCTGGCGAGGCTCCGTAAATAAAAATAATAAAACTGTATTTTGTGAAATGTACATTGAAAGACATTTCATTTTTTCGTCAAAACCTAAATTTCTTTTTAGAAAAATTAAGATTTCGAGAAGGTAAGGCAGGTACGGTAGGAAGGTTACCTGTAGGTAATTACGATCTCGAGATCTTAATTTTTTCTAAAAATGTTAGGGTTTTAACGAAGAAAAGAAGGGTGATGCCTTTCAATGTACGCTTCACGAAATACAGTTTATTATTATTATTTATATGTAGCCTCGCCAACTTGACGTCGAACTTCTACGGTTCCGACCCGTGTTTGTTCACTTGTGATGAAAAAATGTATAAAGTAATTTCTTCGTTCTTAAAAAGGGCCACATTTTGGCATCGCCAGTGCCACAAATTTGCTCGACCCTGGTCGAAGAGGCGAAATCTGGTGCTCGGGATCGTATCTCAACTAGGTTGGTGATGTGAGACGCGAGAAAGTCGAGAAGGGGTCAGTGGAGAAAGGGACAGGGGGTTCCGTTGCCAGACATATGGACAAGTGAACTGGCTGGCCGAGACAGAGAGAGAGCACACAGGTTGAAGAATAAAGAGAAATGGCTCCGAGCGTCATTTCCTGCCGAAGTACGTTCGCTCTCAACATTGTTATGTGGGTCAGCTAATTAGGATAGCAAGGCGTTTTCGCATGGAAAGGGAGAGAGGGGAATTCGGCATCTGTAGACAGTGTGGTACCGGAGGGGTCTCGGTATCGTAATGATTAGCGGGTCGAACTGTTATTCCGATGATCGCGGGTTCGATTCCGGCCTTCGCCTTCTACGCCTTCGCCTTTAGGGCGAACACGCTGGTGGACTTAACAAATATCTAAGTGTGATACCGGAAGTGAAGACCGAAAGCCGGAATATCGTACCTGAACGTTGCGTCACCTGACAGCAGATATCAATTTTTTTTTAATTCACTGAAGGTCATTTAATTCACTGAAGGGTCACAACAGGAAGATTCTGTACCTCTCTCAGTGCTTAGGCACTATGTGAGAGGCACATTTTCACCAGTACCCCGAGCCAAAGCCCGCGCCGGGAATCGAACCCGGGACCGCCGAACCACAGTCCGTCACTTTACCAACAAAAATTGTACGTCATTTCTTGGAAGAGAACTCGACACTAGTTCCAAACGACAGACTGCTGACGACAAATAAAAAGCACATACCTTGCATCAGTTTATTTAAAAGCACGGTAACTGCGTGTATCTAGTTTTTGTACATGTAAGTTTGATTAGTACAGTCCCATGCACAATAATATTTATACAAATATTTGCGAGTCACCTAGTGAAGTTTAAAAAAATAGGCTTACGTATGCATTAACAAATTATGGGTCTCAATTTTTACAGTTGAGCAGCCAAAAGCTGAATGCATTATTCTTGACTTAGACAAATGAAAATCCTAAAAGTGATTAGGAATTTTTTAACTTCTAAGGCTTTCAGTTAAGCAATTTTTTTCGATACGTTGTTCCAATTAGGTGTACAAGTTGTGTCACCTATTCCCGTTGGCATTGGCGTACATATTATTTTCGTTTTTTACCTGTACTTTATTACAAGAATTTGATATTTGACATCAAGAAGCCATTTCTCTCTCAGAATATGTTTCTTTAACATAATTTTTCTGATTAACTAAGGCTGCACTCTTGGCCGCTTAGGTGGTGACAGACATTCCCAATAAAGGCACTTATCCAATAATATTCCTTGACACCGTAATTAATAAAATTGCTTAGGGGCTTACTGCCTATCAAGTCTAAAAGCCCCATGATATAATGTAGACACCGGTCAACATTTTACCTCCATTCCGAAAGAAGGGTCACCCAGAAATTTCTCTCGCTCGAAATACTCTGAAGGTGTAGGCCGGAACTGAACCTGCGATCCGGATATAGAAGGCAGACAGACACGCTAACCACTTCGCCGCTTAGTACAATGTAGACCGCCAAGAAATGCAGATCATTGATTTTGCCTGACATTAACACCAGGGGATTTTTGGGTTAACCCCTCTTAGCCAAACCACCAACCCCGATGCTTTATGACAGTGCTAAGTAACACTACAGCCATGCGTTATTATAATAACGTAATAAAGGAACGAGTTTATTGTTGAGAAAGTTCTCGATATATTTTTTGGTGTCAACGTCCTGGCCAGAGATCCCATGCAAAAATATACAGTATACACTGGTTGTCCAATGCATCGCTCTTTAACAATGAATGGGCCTCGCCTCCTACTGATGGAGGGTACAACACCACCAACATCACCCCCCTCCCCCCACCCGCTTATAAATTAAAAATCCACCTCCTCAAATATTACCCATTGTGACCAAACGAGTTTTCGGCTATAATAGTGAACTCGGCCCATATATGCTTATGCTCATTGAGGATGTCCGTCAGTTGTTTGGTTTTTGGTTATGCCGTGCACGCAAAGTCCCGAGAAAAAGATATACAACGCGAGTGTGACGTCATCGCTTCGGTCCATCCTAGTTGGACTATCAAGATTGGCGAGCGTATCCAATTAGAAACGCGGCTCATCATCGTCCAAACTGGAAAGTTAAACTCGCAGCGCCCTCTGTGGCTGCAACGCCAACTCGAAATAGGTAATTTTTCCCAAGAAGAAGAAAGGAGATAAAAAAAACTCGAAATTAGAACGAGAGCGAGTTTCGTTAGGCGTTCTGGGATATAGGCTTGCTGACCATCCTCCAGCATCAAATTGACTTTCTCTTTGCAGTTGGAAAAGGATGGACAGCTTAAAAACAATAGTTGTGCTCTTGCTCGGAGTGACTTGGCGATCAGGTAAGTTCCAAACTTCTGTCACCTCTGGTTAACCTCTTGACAGTTATATGTACGTATAACCCGGAAGCTTTGACGAAAATATCGGGAACAGCGTGACATGACAGCTTAGAGGCAGTAGTAGTTGGCTTCAATTCAGCGAAAGGCTGACTTCATGTGCGGGAGTCTTAAAACTTGTTGGCCTCGCAAGTCCTAATTCTGATCGGGTTTTATGTTAGTGGACCAGCATTAGCCTGATTTAAAAGAATCGATTTGATACACTGCTTGCTAACTATTGAAATATTATCAAACACGCAAGGATGCTAAAACCATTCACGGTGCAGTTCTAACGTGTTTTATGCTATTTTTCGGTGGACTCCATGCTACAGCAACATTCCTTTAGTTAAATTTATGTGTGATATTTTTGCTACTGTCAATTCATTTTATACAAGTTGAAAGCACAAATTACATAATGTATGGACACAAAATGTTATGGCAACGCCATAACAAAATCCTCAATGTTTTAATTCCGGTAGCGATGTTGGTTCGCTGATTTTTCTTCTGCAAAATGGATGCTTTTTCAAGTGCTTTCACTAAATTCCTTATCCCCGTTTGAGTGTTTGGATTACGTTCCTTTGAATTCTGACTATTTTGCGTTATATCAATGTGTGGGTGACTTGGCTACTACGCACTTGTGCGAGTAGGAGTCAAGGCAACAAAAGTTGTCAAATTTTTAAAACTACCAACCGGATCAACTGCTAATAAACCATTTAATACGAACCCGAGTAAAATAACATCGTTGAGTTTAGAACGTTATAAACGTGTGTTTTACTTTCGAGCATATTTCGAATCAATTTTTTAATATTTCGAGCTCAAATATTTTTATTTCTGTCCATTTTGTAGCGAACAGTCAAAAATGATTCAAACCAGAAGTGACTCGCGGAGAGGATAACCTGCTATTAAAAGAGATGAAATCGATGTAATATTTTTTGAGGAAATTGCTGGCGGATGTAAAGAAGCCATCAGCATCATTGATGGCATGTAATTTTGAATGTTCTGTCAGGCATTATTTTTTAACTGTTTATTTCTATCTTTCTCTCGGACACAATTTCATAAAATCGGCTATCTTCACACAGCCTTTGCCGTCCAATATTATCCTTGAATCGTTCCCAGGATCACATGGAATTGTGTCATGTAGTGGAACTGAAGGCTCCGTAGATAATTTTTGCTACATGCGGTGAATATATTTTCAGTAAACCCAATGCTTTTATCAATTATGCGCGCTTATCTCGCACGTAATTGGCGCAATCGAAAATGTAAGTTGGGCGATATAATCTGACAAAGTATACACACACTGACGGGAAAATGTTTGAACGTTTCTAAAACAATAGAAAGATAGCCTTCACCTCGATGAACCTCACGAGCACTTTTGGCACAGAATTTACATTGTGGTCACAGTGTGGAAGTGTATCCACTCGATGAAAAGGAAATATTTATGTTTATGGGAGACCACAACGAGTCTGTGGTAAAATTCGTTAAAAGCGAAGGTTGGACAGACGTTTTGATGATGGGTCACGCACGCATTGACGAAACGGAAAAACAGACGTGATCAATTGGACCAGGCACAAAAAAGAATCAGGAGAGCGCGGATGACGACGATTTGCAAATGATGGCCAGTGCGAAAAAAAAGCAACTGGAGTGTTGGCACACTTTCATCGAGGTTAATTGACAGCATTATTTTGAAGTGGGCAATTAACCTAAAACAATCTTAGGTTTTAAAATTGCGCAAGATTTTCAGAATAAAACTGTACAGTTTACATTATTGTTAAGAAAAAGAAAAAACTCGGAGGAAATTCTTCATTATAAGAATCTGTTGCAACACTAACAGCTTTCTTCACATTAACTTACAAAATGCTGAATATAAAGCGTTTTCTTAAAATTATCTGGTATAACTGCTGTCAAACGCTTTCTTAAAATTATTTTTATGCCGTCTGGTAACTGCGCTTTCTTTCAATTACCAACAACGTACATGTTTTTTCATTTGCTATCTTTATAGTATCTGTGACATATTTTTTGTCACTTCAATCTTTAATTTACAAAACATTTGCTTAATGTAATTGTACGTTTGTTTGTTATTAAATGTTTTTAGTTAAATCATTATGTAGCATAGTTCATTTGGCCCGCTTCCCATAAAAATCTGAAATAGTCCTTGTAATTTTGTGTAATCCTGTTATTTCATATGCTCTCAACCTTTCAATTCCGTATACTTTTATAAAGTTCATAATATTTTTTTTAATTTATGAGCTGATCACTATTTAATATTCGATTGAAACGACAGATAAATGTACATTTTCCGATACGCACTCGCAAAATCGCTTTGTAGTATTGCACCCAAAATAAACCTCACATTTCATTCAAAATATAGACGTGTCCGCGCAACCATCATGGCAGCCATCTTGAACAATATTTCATAAGAACGAGTAAATATCTACAAAGCCGTGTCGGATTGCCGTTAGTCAATTGAGCGACGCACATATCAGCATTTGCCACTATACTAAAACAGCGACACTCTGTATTTAACAATTCAGCGACTACTTTTCCAGACTTTCCAGTTGGAATTAAAACATGAACGACCGGCTGGTGCCAATGACAGAAAAACATCGTGACTGACATAAATTTAAATTCGTTGACGCTTCCAATCGTGAGACACATGTACACGTTCCTTTTTTTCAGTCTCGGCTCAATGTCCCGGTGATGGACTTTTTGCGATCAGCAGCTTCTGCGACCGATACGTCGAGTGCCGAAATGGGACATTCCAAGAGCAGCAATGTCCGGATGGACTTCTGTTCAACGCACTGAAGACGCATTTCCGCTATCCGTGTGACTATCCGTCGGACGTCGATTGCACCGGAAGACCCCAGATACGTATGTCATGTGGATCTGATTCATTTTTCAATATAAAATCTATCAAATTTGCTCCAGAAACTACATTGGCACCAAATAAAGTTTGTAGAATACATCCAAAAACCATAAAGAAACATTGATAAATGCAAGGTTGCACAAACATGCATTATCTTTAAAGTAAATGTCGTATTCTGTCGACCAACGTTTGTATATTGGAAAGGACAAATATATGTAGTCGGGACTGTAGCATAATGTTTTTACACACTCCAGAATCCACCACAAGTTGGCATTGCTACTTGAACAATGCTTAACTGTTTCGACTGTTGAATGTGAATTCAAACTCTATTTAACTCTGAGCAGAGCCAGCGCAGCCGACTCAAAACTGTCCACATCGTTACGGACTCTTTGGCGATTCTTCCAACTGTGGAGTGTTCTGGAACTGCGTGGACGGTCGCGCGTTTCAACAACAGTGCCCGGAAGGGCTGGCTTTCAGTACGGTCACCAGTCGGTGCGAGTACCCGGATGAGGCTCCCAACTGTGACGCAGAAGGTATGGACCTGGATTCAAGTCATGTCTATAACGCCATTTCTCAAGAAGTGAAACGGACAATCCTGACACAATTGAGAAGAGATATGACGTTAGCTTCTGTTCTGTCAAAGATACAGAGTCTGTGATAAAAAAAACTCCTTTTCAATTCCTTTAAAATCCATCACAGCTAACTTCAAAATAAAAATGGCAGATCCAATTGAAAAGATCCGTTAATTGCATATTCCAACAATACGTCACTCGAGTTGTTTAAGCGTAACAAAAAGGGGTGACGTTTCTTTTGCCTGTTCAATAATGAACAGCAGAGTTCAACTGAATTGCATAAGTATGAGCACCTCTTGCCAAAACAGTACGTTAAAATCACGATTACATGTCATATTCATATATTAATTGTGAAATGTCGATCATTTAGTTCGAGCTTAATTTGGAAACCTCTTTGAATGCTGATATTCATCAGTCAAATATAACGCAGTAAAGTAATTTTGTTTATATTTTTTAGCTTTCCTCGGCTTCCGGTGTCCACCTGTGGATCCCCAGGTCTTTCAACTTTTCCTGGGAAGTCCCCGATTCGCGCATGCTATGGATTGCAAGAAATTCTTTGTTTGCGTCAATGGTAATCGGCCTCGCCTTCAAGGGTGCGACAACAAGAAGGTTTTTAATCATAATCTTGGTGCCTGCGACGATCCGATCAACGTACCAGGATGGTAAGTTCCTCAAACTTTGTCTAATTGATTTATATAATACGAAAATTTTAATAAATAATAATATACGATTTTCTGTATGCACAGTTTTGCAAAAGACACTTATCCTGTCTAGAAATTGTGTGTTGTGTATCTTAGTTTAGTAATTTATTGAAAATAATATTAGATAGTCTAAAATAATAATAAATTTTGTTTTCCAGTGAAAACTATTATGGTCCACCAAATGCGATTTCCAATCAAGACATTAGGGTAGGTGATATTTTAGGGTAACTCAATTCACCTGAAAAGAGGGCAGCTAATTTAAATTATCAGTACGCGTTTTTGACACGTACTAACAAATGATGAAATTCCTGGTTTTATTTTTTTCAGTTTTAGTACCACGCTCACGTCTTCATTTTTTAACACAATTAACTGAAATCTTATTCAGCAATTTTTTTAACGAAGCATCATACATGTATTCTTGTTTATTCAGCGCATTCGCAAGACGTTGGCGAGAAATGAATAAAGATAAGCTACCAATCGTGCTCTCTTTATATATAATTTATGATCGTCATGAATTTTTTTGAATGACTCAATGAATACTGAACGAAAGCATTTTGCCGAAACGAGAATAACTTCACTGTATTATCATGTATAATTTTTATATCAATTTTCCTACAAATGTATATTTTTCTAAATAAAATAACTTTGTTATTAAATGTGTTTGTCTAGTCCAGTTATTATAATTCTGGCAATCGAATGTTGATTTTTTATAAAGTTTTTGTTGATAAACTACACTCAAAATAATTATACAGTAGTCAAGTTACTGTTTAGAAAACAAATATGGAGATTTCTAAGCACCAAATTATTTGTTAGGTTTTTAGTAAGCGTGTGGCTATCTGCTTTGGACATCTGACAACTTTGTTTAAAGGCGTTTCTCGATACGTCTAAACTAAACGACATTCAGTTTAACTGATAAAAATGCTACACTTCACCAACTATGGCCCGCGTAAGGTGGAAGGTGATTACTCCTAATCATCAGTTGGAACAGGCGACGTCGCCAATTAAACAGATTTATAAACATGGGCATAGGCAACTCGAGGAATAATATTAATGCCCGTGACAATTGCGTCACTATTACGCACAAATAAAATGGCACAATACGGAAGGGAGAAAGTGACTTGATAATAGCCCAACTTCATCAAAATGTAATAGAATGATAGTCACGCCACTGTTCATTTGGACCATGAAAATCAGCCCACTTTGTGCAGCCTGATCGCCGTTTCTAACTTGTTTCGAACATAACAGATGCTAAAATCTGGCAAAACGAAATGGAAGGTTCAACAAATATGCAGGTGTCAGTCTATAATGCTAGTTTATTGGAGTGGAACATACCATGGGTCAGTATATACATAGGTGCATTTGGTGCACCAGCATTAACGGACGGTCAGTCTTCCGCGAAAGATAAGTTTGTCTAGAAATGTCGTATGCAGTGAGTGAACAAAACAAGAAACTGGTAAAAAAAAAAGAGGTCACTACGACGTGGTAACTGGTCTCGTAAAATAGACATTAATTAAAATCTCCTGAATTCTTATTTTCCCCTATTATCTCTCTCTGTGTGTGTCTTTTCTCTTCTCCCTGTTTCACTTATGTGCCGATTGCCGTGTATGGCCAACGGCAGTTACCAATTGTCCTGAGGCTTAGCACTTTCAGTGATTTTTACGATGTTAAATCGATATCACTGGACACAGTGTCAAATATTCATGTCAATCTGTACTGTGTTAAGAAGTCACGTCTTACACAAAACCTCAAATCGTTCTAATGGAAATGAGAGTGACCATTGATCTTGTTCTCCGGCGCATTCTTACAATTTTCATTTGAAAGAACAAGTTTGAAGAAATATAGAAAAATTGTCAACAACGAGTATTTTTTTGTTTTTGTTGAGTATATCTTATGTTTAGTTTCAATCACAACTTTCTTTTTTTCTTTTATTAGATCTTATTTGTTGTAGTATGCTTTAGAGAAAAATAAAATGTTCATTGTGAACCTCATCAAACTTATTACACTTACACGCAAATTACTGTTATACTTTAATTATCAAATCTATTGTTGTATGATGTATGCATAAATTAAGCGTTAGCTAACTTAGCTACCTTGCTAGCTTTTAAAAAATATTCCGACACTAGAAATATATCATAGAAGGGGGGAGGAGCCGACGGTAGTAATTTACTAAGATGGTGGAAATTGCGGAACAACAATTTAAAAGTCGGCAACGAAGAATGTATAAACGTAAAAATTGAACATATCTTCTCGAAGATAAATTAAGAAAATTGAAATTTGCGAAATACAACAGACAAACGTAATTTTTGGGTAATGACGAAAGTCTTGGGTGAGTTCGCAAATTTCAATTTTCTTAATTTATCTTCGAGAACGAATGTTAAATTTTTACGTTTATACATTCTTCGTTGCCGACTTTCAAATTGTTGTTCCGCAATTTCCACCATCTTAGTAAATATACTAAAAATATAGCCTATTAAATTATATTTGGGATAAAATAAACGACTATCGGATTTGTAAGACTTCGTCTCATGAATACACAATTTTTCGAAAGTGTGACACTTTCCTTTTCTTTTGTCTGGTCATGTTTGAGGTTCTATTAAACAAATTTTCTCGTATACAAAATATTTATATATTCATATACTTGAGATACCAAGCACGCTTGGAATTGACGTTTGTTTCTTAGTTATTGCTGGTTAGGTCAGACATTTCTTAGCCACGAAAGCTGCGAAGGAAATTGGAGTCAAGATGGCCGACTACCGGGATATATAAACAAGTCGTTGCCGTCCGTAGGAGCGCGCGTGAAAGGTGGTCACCTGGTTAAGAAAAGGTGAAGGTTTAGAAAAAGAAAATATATTTTAGTGGTTTTTGGACAACGCGTGCGCATGAAGATAGATCTTCGTCGCGTCTTTCCCCAATCACCCCCAGTGTTTTGTTCAGACCTCACGCTCCTGGTTCAGACCGGCAAAAACACACGAGAAAGAAACATTATTTAAAAGAAGACATCCGGCACAAGCGAAGTGAACAATAGGACGGCGTAGACGTCGAAACAAACCGGAAATATTTACGTGCAGTGTGCAATGGAAACTTGAACGAATCCTTAGGATACTGGATTGGTCGCTACTTCAGGCACAAGATCTGTTTGAAGAGGAATAGGTGCAACAAGATGTTGTCCGCTGTCGTGTTTATTGGATTTCTTGCTTCTCAAGGTAAATTCGCGCATTCTTAGAATATCAAATAAGTTGAGTTAAGAAGTGCAAAGATTGAGTGTAAATAAGAATATATTTTAAGGGGAGTCTTTATTTTTTGATAATACAGACGCTGTTGGGTTACTACTAATCTCTAACCACAACACAAAAGAGGCATAAAATGTTTTTTTTACAAACATACAGCTTATTACTATACAGTAGGTTGCTACGGGCGTATACTTTTTTATTTAAGTTATTCAAAATTGAAATCGAAACCAAAATAATAATTTCAATTAACCATCGGCATCTCATCGTTTCCTAACTCTAATTACAACAACTAATTTTACGCAAAGGTGATCAAGAATTTCATTTTAAAGTCTCCGAGATACGGATTTCTATTTAAAAATATTGAGGACACCATTCAAAAATTTTAAAAATCAAAAACCAATCATTTCGAGAGTTTATAACCAATGAAGCCCTTATTGAAAGTGAAGAGAAGAAAAGTAGGTTACGTTGCGTTACACATGAGTTATAAGAGCTACATCATTTTGAATAATCATGTAGCAAGCAGCACACATTTTACGAATTCATTGCAAATCGAATATAGCTATGTCAATAATTAGCAATGATGTCACGGAATTGTTGTATAAGCGAAGATGAAATTCAACTTCTGGTAAACTCTAATGGAAAAAACAATTAAAAAAATATCATGCGCGGTCTTTGCTTTAATTTCAATTTCAAAATACAAGCAGCCCCCAAAAGGGTGTCTACTGCGGTGGTCAAGAGACCAGTCAGGAGCAAAGATGGATTATCCTATTTTAACAGGCTCTGGATTTGAGACTCTGTCAGACCATTCCACTGCGTACACACTCGGGTGAAGTTAGAGTTAAAGTATTAGTCAGATTTACATTGTAGTTAAATAACCATTCTAGTGTGGTCCTTTCTTCTGCACCCTATAGGAGTTGAACGCACAATTCCTCCAACATTGACATTGCAATCTGTACATGGTAATTTGTGTATCGAATCTGAAACGTATAACAGTCAGGAAAATCTGCTATTTTCCTGTGTAACGAATGCGTTTCTTCTGTAACTAGCACTAGCACTAGCACAGTGCCCAGATAAGTCGGGGTTCTACCCGGACCCGCTACAATGCGATAAGTACATCAAATGCACGGAAGGCGTGGCCACTGAGAAACTGTGTCCCGATGGCTTCGTGTTCAGCGTCACATCGCCGTTGTATGAAAGATGTGACTATCCTTGGAGAGTCGACTGCCGCGGACGGGAAGCCTTGCGTATGTATTATCAATGTATATATTTTTTAAGTTATGATTCGATCCTTTCTGATAATCAGTTATTGTGATTATGACCGATTTGTGTCCGGTGTGAGTAACATTATTCTAGTGGTGGCTAGGGTTTCACCAAGGACGACATACCCAGTCTTGGGATTGCTCTGGTTTATTTAAATAATCGATGAGGGCGAGAAAAGTGTCAGTAAATGAGAGTTTGTTGACCTGTTAACCAGAAAGACAAGCCATTTGAATAATGTTTGTTTGGTTAATCGTAATTCTTGAATCAGACTGGATCTGTGATGTGGTTTTTTTCTTCTTCAAAACTACAGTAGTTCGGTTCACTGACCGATTGCTAAACTGATTTGTTTCACTTTTTTCTATTTATGTCAAAACTAATTTTCACCATTCTCCAATCAATGCAAATAGAGTTAAAAAAGAAAGTACACGTTTTTTTCTGTTTTTGTTTTTGAATTAGACCAATTCACAAGACAGATTAATATCCCCGTACATTTCGAATCTATTTTTCTGATCATCAAACAAAAGAAAAACTGTTCAAAGGAAAATGAGCCGCTCACTGTCAACATTCCAGATAAAAAAGTTATTTACTGAAACGATTAAACGGAGAAGGGCTCGAGAGCTGACAATTAATTGGAAGAAAGCAATCAGGCATAGCTTATAATTCAATAAGTGGACAACAAAGAAATAATTTACCCCTGAGGAATTCTAACGCAGATGGCAAACACTTTAAATAGCTCCACGACATTTGTTGCAAGAAAACTGCATGAATTGTTGCATGACGTAACCATGCACCAATAATAATCGTACAATAACAGTTTTCATTTGTAATAATTTGACAGAGGCGCCAACAACGTCCGGGGAATGTCTCCGTCAGAACGGTCTTTTCGCTCACAAGACAGGAACATGCGGGCAGTTTTGGAGTTGTGAGAAAGGTGTGCTATATTATTAAGAAATTGACTAATATTTCTTAAATGGAATTTATGGGCAATTAATAACGTCATTTTCTTGTTTCTGCAAGGCAAGGGCGTGCTGCAAAGCTGTCCGGAAGGTCTGGTGTTCAACGAGGCCAGCGGCGGCTGCGAGTGGCCGGATGTGGCCCAACGGTGTGACACGGAAGGTGAGCGAGCAAGGATGACGTCAGGTGGCGCCACTAACCCCGACGTAATCGCGGTGTCACCGACCGACACGGTTGACCACCAGCCAATACACGACCTAGCGGGTGCCACCGGCGTGTCCACAATCCGAACGGCCAGACGACGACGAATCAGACCTCCGGGAGCGAACCACCCATCCCAGCACGCCTAATTAACTTTTATTACCTTAACAGCTTTTTTAATACAAATAGCTAACACAATTTAAAATGTGCACGTTTTAGTTCCGATACAAAGAACACCAAAAGGACTTTTAACGTTTCGAATTATGACGCGTTTTCCCTCTTTTTTAAATTATTATAGAGCATCCAATCAAATAGCCACATTTCAAGATGCCGATAAAAACTTAACAAAATATATTCTTTAAATTCATGAATATAAACAGCAATTATTTATCTTAGTAAAAAATAAACGCTAACGTTACATGTCATATTTTACAATTGTGTGTGACACTTTTTTTTTAAGAAATATCATATTTTTCATTTAAGTTTGACCAATGTTTCAAATTCTGCGCACATGCACTCAGTTATCTAAAATATTTAACAAAACTTCCTGCTTTGTAAATTAGAAGAATTTTTTGCTCCACCGAAACTACGCATTTACAAATGCATCAACTAATCAAAAAATTCCATACGATTTCCTTATGATTCCCTATGATCTGTGTGGTGCATGTCTGTTCAATTAAATGCTAATAAAGTATTTCGTAAATTAATGTGACTTCAGTATATATTCTTTGCTTCTGGTCCACCATCTTGTTAACACTGAATATACTGTCATTGCAAGCTTCGTATGAGCAATTCCTCTAAATTATGGCACAATTAATGCTTTTCAACATTGGGTGGGATAAGACTTGACTCGACTCATAAGGTTTAATTATTATAGCTTTTCCTGGCAAATGGCTTGGTTCAAGTAAATCACTATGCCAATAGTTGCTGCCAGATGCGTTTCAGTGTTGCTGCCAGACTGTTTTTAAACCAATTCCAGGGTTTCTGGGCTTCAAGTGTCCACCGCTGGACGAACAGCTCGACCAGGATTTCGAACACCCACGGTATCCGCATCCAGGTGACTGCCGTAAACTCTTCATATGCCTGCACGGACGATCTCCCCGGCTTTTGCAATGTCCCGAGCAGAAAGTCTACAACCCAAGAACCTATGTTTGTGACGATCCCATCCATGTTCCCGGATGGTAAGAAAGATTATAATTTGAAAAATAACGAAATAGAATTCGCACTGTAGCACTAATTCAATTTAAAAAACAATATTGGGACAAAAAACAAGAACATTTGAGTATCTTAATAATTAAATGTTCTTGTAATCTGCCACTTAAAATGAGAGTATCTGAGAACAAATTATTTGTTCATTTGAATAGTTGGCATACAATTGGTAATACAATATCGTTTCAGTTATTCACAATAATTTTAAAGGTGTATTTCATTTGAATCTATGCCTTCTCAATATTGCGTCATCATTTTTTGGTTTGATAAGCCAAAATATACAGAACTCTGTAGTAGACTTATCTATTTTTTTTAAAACGATACTGTACCATATTTGAATTTGAAGAGAGTTAGCTAGTTTAAGATAAATACATTTACTTTATTGATTTTTTACCTTTCATTTATTTACTTTCAGTGAAAACTATTATCCACTCGACAGTACTTTGGACTCAAACAAACTAGCGTTATAATGACGTGCTTATTCGGTAATTCTATGTGGAACATTTGATCCGGAAATATTTCCAGACAAGATCACGGAATGTAGCACTGAATAATTATGGATAAAGATCAACTATCCATTGTAATCTTAGTTACACTGTATTGTACAGACAATTTCAAAAGTTGAACACATTTTATTGTTTATTAATGTTTTAATGTTTTAAGTGATGAGATAGTAAGAATAATGATTTTATGATAAGTTTGGTGAATAATTAATATTGTAAATACAATTCACCGATAATGTACAAACATTACAAATGTTCTTGTACATTTGGTGATTATAATTAAACATTATATTCCACGTACAAATATTTACACTTTGATTAACAATACAATGCGAATTACATGTGCCAACAATTTATACTTATTTTAAAATTATTGTCGATATTGTGTCTCATTTGTTCGTGCGGATTGTATTTTCTTTTGATAAGAGAGATGCAAGACGTCAACCTTAAAAGCCTACTAACACTTGTGGAAAGACCAAACCAATTTGAATGAGCTGCACACAGTTCGTGCTACTCTGTAAAATGCACGACATTTATGCAATGTAATATTCTGACTAAATAATTGCAGCCCGACTTATTTGGTGTTTCCATCGTTCGTATCGAAATGCAGCTCACGTAACTGTCAATAAAAACTGGTTTCCTTTGAATTTATTAAGCAACATTTTCTTGTACATTTTCCCACTCACACTAACTAAAGAATCACATTGTTTGACATTATCACGTGTACACCGCGATCACAAAATATTGCACCTTGTACTTTTTTTTAAATTTATCATTGAGACGTGTATGTATAAATAATAATAAGAGATCCAAAAGGAAGGTGTAGGTTTACAAATTTTGTCGTCTGCCACACGTCCTCCGAATAATGCTAGACTTATAATTCGTCTCACGTTTAAAATGGCAGCCACGCTTTCGGTTGTACGATGATTTAGCGCCAATTTTTGAACTATTTGGACCAGCCCTAAGAAATGAAATTTCACATGAGTACGGTTATACTTAATCTCGATTTTCTTAAATGATTTAGTTTATTCAGTTCACGTGTTTGTGGTGTTGACAGCGCGCGTAATGTAGCTCATTGAGGCTGCGGGGCAAAAATTCCTTTAATAATAAAACGAAGTCGAGGACCACAAAGTAGGTGACGTATTTTCTTTTTGAATGAGACCATCTCACGTTTTTTGACTTATGAAAGCGCAGCCTCGCAAGTCTATCCATGCTAAGCATGTCTCAACATGGTGTATTGAGATTGCCAGCTCACACTCTACACACCACGAAGATATTTATAAATTTATTTTAGAAAAGAACAGGATATTCACATAGAAATATTAAACCTGTTTTTACCGCAAATAATTTACAAAAGGTATTATAAAGGTATTTTCGAAGTGCGCGAGTCAATTATTGTAAGTCTCCAGCCTACTGAAAATTTGCTTTTAAAATTGCCTTTTTCAGTGTCCGATCAGTGGTGGACAAAGGTTGGCATGCGCACTTCTATTTGGACTCAATTTACGAGATCTCACTGGAAATTTTATATTTAAAATTTTAAATATCACTGTTCTCAGTTCCCATTAATACGTACAGCGATTGCAACATCAACAATCAATATGGCTGTGATTGACAATTCTTTAAGTAATTTAAATTAAATCTTAAGTCTTTCAGTGCCCTATTTTAATTGTTTGCAATTATTTTTGTTGGCTATAAAGATAAGGGGGTTGTAAATGTTGTATTGGGGCTGTCATAAAGTTAGCCCATCACTAACATATCACGTAAATACACTGTAGATAATTGCGTAAGTACTAAAACTAATCGCCTCGCTTTTCTTTCAGTTTTTTTTGTTGTTCGAAGTATGGTCGGGGCGATTGAAAGGCACGCAACCATTAAACGAAACGTGGCATTCAGTCTGCATCAGACTCTTGTCTGTTGTCTGATCATTATAACGGTAAACTCAATGCCATTCTTCCTGCGCGCGCGCATGGGCATAGGCGCAAAACTCGAAAAGTTTGAATTACTCGAACGCTTTCAATTGATTCTCGACTACGACAAAAAGTAACCTCCTCAGTTGCACTTCCATGAGCTGGTGCTAAGAAAAAAGCAAGTTGCAACAAATTTGTTGTCGATTGTCTCCGCAATTTGTCACGATCAACAACGCCATTTTCACTTCATTTCTAGATTTTGTGAAAATTGGTCTAGCAGACAGTGACCAAACCGTTTCATTGCTTTATTAACCCTTTTACCCCAATGCGCTTTGTCATCATGACAATAAAACAATACGTGGATCGTCAGAAACTTCACTATCTTGTCCTTTGGAAACAATAGGAGGAATTTCTGTCCAACCCATGAGGATTAAATTTTACTAGGGGATAACGACATGAATGCGCATTTATCTCGTCAGTAAAATAATCTACCGATGAAAGTACACAAGAAATACGTTGACAATAAAAAAATTTGGCGAGATCAAATTTCATACCAATTGGGCAAACAATAGAGTAAAACAACATCAAGGAGAAATTTTGCATGTTACAGACGCTATCTGTTGAGAATAACGAGAATACCACCATTCGCTAAATTACTGGGCTCTTTTAATTGTTAAAGAAGTTTGTCCATAATCGTGGCTCTAAATGGAAATAGGATATTTTTTAGCTTTTACGAGTAGAGGACTCGTAAACAGATTCTGTGGTTGCGTCCACATTTTCGATCGATTATGTAGCGGTCGTATAAAGGTCGTCCATTTTTATGATGACCACATTAATACTTTTAGTGGAGACCGGCCTTAAGTACAAGATGAATGTGTGGTGTTTTTTTTTCTTCGTCTCATTAAATGAGGGAGGTGGTTCTGACGTTGGCGTCTTACCGCCGCGACTGCACCGCCACCTATGACTAGCGGTAACCCAATTTGGGTGGAGAACAGTTTCGCGCAAGTAGTCGGACTACGCGAGCCGCTGGGATCTCTATAGGTGGACAACCATGGCTTTGGTAAAGGTATTTTTGCCGCTCGTTTTCGCAGCTGTTTCGGGTAAGTTCGATTTTGCATGCAAACGTTATACGAAAATTGTGTTCCATGAAGAAAATTAGTTTTTTTGCACTGGCTAAAAATCAACATAACAAAATGATGCTAGTTGATCAATATTTGGCCCTGTGCAAATATGACGCGTGAGCGTCGCATTGTTGACTCTTGATTGATGACGTCAAATTGAATGTGGGTCATTTTCGGCTTAGGTGTTCTCGATGGAGATTGGGTGATCTTGAGGCAAACGTCAATTTCGTTCTTATTTGCTTTATGGCGGGGCATTTGGTATATTATGATTTGGGGACATCACCGTTGGCAAAACAGACACCACAATTGAAAACAATCTTGATGTGAAACTTGATACTAGACGACCGAAAATAATTTTTTCTTGACTACTTTTCACAAAAAAATACAAGAGTGATCAGAATCAAAATTCTCCTATCAACCATGAGGTAGATAAATCACTGCATTTGCTGTTGTTAGACAATTTTTAATGGCTGATAAAGTCATTCACAAAATGGATTCGTTATACACTTGTTTGGCTACATCGTGTGGGCAATTGTTTTTTTGCAAATTCGATATGAATAATGAACAATGTACAAGCAAGTAAATTATTCTCGCCAATTAGGTTTATGGAATATGTGCTTAAATTAATTATATCCATCAAAATATAGAATGTTAATTTAAAATTTGGTTGCATTTCATAAATTGCAATAATCTTAGATATAAGCTCATTTGTTTCCAACTTAGAGCCTGTGTCAGCGCTGACAAAATTTATTAAATCGTCAGTATCGATTAGATTTAAGATACAATACTTAAATTGTCTGGCTTTGTAGACCACGCAGAATCTAGTTATCGAGGCCTGCAATCTCGAAACACCGAATACGTGATCCAATTATAAATACCTTTCGCGTTTTCTCTCTCGTCGGGCTGGTTTTCGTGACCTTAGAATGGCTAAAGGCGGGCCGCATATAATGGTCGGATATGCCAAATATCAATCACGAAGCGAACGGTAAATATAGAGCTTAAAACGCACATAGATATACTGTACAAGCACGCGTATAGCCACACATTCATAAAGTCTATCTAACGGACCGGATTATCAGGTTTAGCAAGTTATCCTCATGATCTAATACATTTTAATTAAGTTGTTAAAATATAATTGATTTGATATATAATCTTTCCATTGAATTTATTAATACATTCGGTTCAGCCTTCTTTTCTTTATTCAACCCATGTTCGCTTATGTGTTTCATATTAAGGTTTCAGTTAACGTATAATTTGTATTTCTAAGCTTGTTTGCTTGAAATCTACTCAGCAAACGGTGATGTCTCCAATTTTCATTACAACGAAAATTAAACATTACAGATGTCAAAAACCGACACCTAATATCTGAAGCAGACATGTCATGTCTGTAGCAAAGGTGTAATGTATATAGCAGACATCCTCCTATAGCAGACGTCAAATATCGATAGCAGACGCCAAATGTCGATAGCAAACGTCAAATGTCAATAGCAGACGTCTAATATCTAGTACAACGTCAAGTTTTGTTGCAGTATATTAGACGTTCTCATTAATATGCAATACTCACCAATATCTATGAATATAAACACACATGTAAGAAAGAAAAAGCTAACCGTTATTTTCTAAGTGGAGTGCCAAAACACAAATCTAGTTGAAGATTAACGTTTTTCTGGGATTTATCTGTTTTTATAGTCCTTTTGGGCTAACGATAAGAAATTCGTAATTTTTTTTCGAACACTCACACGTTACAGTTTATATCCGAACAAAGCTACACGCAATTTGGCTTATTTTTCATTCTCCAAATAAACACGCTCCGCTCTAAATGTTTCTGATAAAAACTTGAGTGGCGAGTGACGTCACCATTCCAGAAACGTATTATTCCACATTTTCGCGAACAATGGTCACGAAATGTGTGTGTATCTTGCTTAAAACTAGCATCGACTAGGAGGACACGAAATTTTGATATGTTACGCAACACGACTCAATATTACAGTGTTACGGGAAAAAACCTGGAGATTCCGTGCTTTCACTATCGCGTTAATATATCTCTTTCACCACGACTATAAATTAAAAAGTAAATAACCAGCACACGTAATTATCTGAAGTGATAATCAAAAACAATTGAAAATTTCACCCATTTTTTCCATCGCTAAATACACCTGCACAAGGATGTTTGGATATAGAAACAGCTTTCTTTCAAACTTCACCGTTCCCTTTACCACAACCTTGCCCAAGAATATTAATTACTGGCTTAATTTATACAAATAGACACGAGTGAAAGCCAATGAACGCGAGAGTTAGCTATACATGCATGGTGGGAAACTGGCACTGTACTGTATACAGCTGTTGATCAAGAAGCCCAGCCTTTAAACTGCGGTTGCCATGACCGCAATAACGTTGCTGGAATACGATAATTTGGGGTTCTCGGTAAACGAAGTCTCAGGAAATATAATGAAATTGAGGACAATTTGAGGTTGCGTCTCAGGAAGATTCGCAACAGTGAAACCGAGCTTGGCCGTCACTTTTCCGGCGAGTTTACCAACTACTGACTCAGCGTGATAACATCAGAAAAAAACTTAAAGGCATATACACTTACACATAATTTGATATGCATATACAATGCATATACACATAATTGCACACTTTATTGCAATAAACTTTTAATTTTAATTTGTAAGCGAACCAGTCATGATTGCAATATCCTCCGCTCCGCGCCTTACCATTGAAGAACCCCTTCTTCAATATTGTAATTTTTCTTCCAGCTTTTTTTTTTAAATTTTAATTCACTGTAGTGTAATATCTTTACAGGAGTTTCTGTACCCCTCTTGGTGTTTAGGCACTATGTGAGGGGCACATTTTTACCAGCACCTTCGAATAATCAAGAGAGGTTTTCAAAAAACATTTTTTTAAATGAATGTGCGAATGCACATAAAAAGAATTTGGATTTCAAGATGCATTCCCAATGACCATTTTGCCGAAAAAGCAAAACGTTGAAAGCTAGATAGATATAGCAGTGTAATCCGAAAGTTACAGTAATGGTGGATATTTGAAAATATTTTCTCGTTGACCAACGCTACACTCCGTAATAGTCACCGAAAATTAGAAACGATCTAAGTAAACGATCTAAATCTTAATGTTTTCTAATTTTCGGTGACTATGACGGAGTGTAGCGTTCGTTGGTCAACGAGAAAATATTTTTAAATATCCTCCATTACTGTAACTTTCGGATTACACTGCTATATCTATCTAGATTTCAACGTTTTGCTTTTTCGGCAAAATGGTCATTAACTCGACATCCGACTCGGCGTGCTTCGGCACTATTTTATGCATTCCCAAATTTAAAAGAAATCCGCTGTTTATGAGGGGGAAACCCTATCAAAAGTTTAACTATTTTAAGGTGTTACCAAGTTTGGCTCACATTCCCATGAATCATTTCAAAGGTAGGTGGTCCGCTTTGATGCGGTCTCGTTTAACCGCTTAATTTTCTAATTTGAAGGACATCTGACTTTCTATGATTTCGCAGCGCTGCTGGTTGCCGATGGCCAAGAACTAGGAGACGCTCCGTTCCTCCAGTGTCCAGAGCAATGGGGTGTTCAGGTGTACCCGCATCCGACCCACTGTGACCACTTCTATCGTTGCGAGAACGGCACCCTGACGCACGAGACCTGCCATAATGGCCTTCTATTTGACGGCGTGGGCAGCGTCGCCCATCACTGCAATTACTATTGGGCTGTCGACTGCGGTGCACGTAAGGAGAAAGGTAAATATGACCTCTGTGCGTGACAGGTGTTGGTTGCCCTCTAGTGGTATTCCAGGGAATCTTTTACTAAGGTACTTCCTTGAAGTAATAGTAGATCGATGATTAGAAAATTATCGATAGTCGTTTCCTTTGGCAATTGTCCAACACGCGTTCTCAGCGCTCTTAGGTGAATTATTGTAACATTTGCGATTACCCTTTTGTCACGAAAGACGGCGCCAGACACTTTCTACAGTTTAGTTGCATTTTTTAAAGGCTCCTTTAATTAGTTAATTGTTGCGAAAATTTTAGATTCGATACATTATTTTCAAATCCCAAGATTTATATTGGCGTATGAATCTCTGCTCAAAGAACGATCCGAATATGAATTTGCGTCATTTCCTATTTCTCAGCCGCGCCTATCAGTACGGAATATTGCCCCTATCAATGGGGAATCTTTCCCCTGACTCTCGACTGCCACCCGCACTACCTAAAGTGTGAAGGTGGTTTCCCGAACGAGGTACCTTGCGATCCTGGATTGGTCTACGACGACCGCTCCCACACCTGCAATTGGCCTGATCTATTGGAAAACTGCAACAGCGAAGGTAAAGACACAGAGCATGTACAGTCATAAGAAACCGATGTGTTTGTTCTTTTCGCTTTATCACTCCAAGTCAAATCATATTAAATAACGGCTCTTGGTTCAACCATGAAATGACATTACCGATACAAGAATAAATAAATGACTTAATGTTTTATGAATTATTCATCAAAAATAACAAAACGGAATTCGAATTTCAAGTTCCGCATTAACTGTAATATTCTACCTTATAATGCGAGTAGAAGACTGATTTAAGAGACGATCCATAAAATATAGAAACTTTTAGATGAAATATAAAATTGATTCTTTTAACGGGATGTGACTTCCTTTCTTAAATTGAGCCAATACATTGATACAATTTTATCAATGTTAATATGTTTTAGTTATTTTAATTTATTTTGAAATTGACTTTTATTATATTTCCTGTGTTAGCCGTTGTTGGTTTCCAGTGCCCGAAGAAAATCAGCGGCCTGGCGGCTCGTTTCATCCCGTTCCCTCGTTATCCCTATCCCCCTGATTGCACGCGTTACGTCGTCTGTGTCAACCACAAGCCAAGACTCAGTGGATGCGGCGACGGATCTGGCTTCAACGAGGCCACCCTGTCCTGCGACGACATCAAACATCTTCCCGGATGGTAAATATAAGAAAATAATGCTTACTATAGTGGCGGTTTTTCCGGTCAGTTCATTTAAACAATTGTTTAATCTAAATTTTAGGTATAGCAAGTTTCGCTAAACAATTTTCATCTATTCATCAAAATTAATTTGATCATGAACCTTGCGGATAATTGACTAGGTTTGCTCGCAAAATTGTTAGTTTTTATACCTAGACCTAAAAGATACTACTCGTGAGATTTTACTTATATTGCAGGTGTATATAATTTTGTCTTATTTCATATTTCCAATAAAGCATTTTCATGATTTTTCTTTCAGCAATCCTTTCTAAGAAGTTACGATGGCAACAAAAAATATTCAATACTAGGATGTATCAAACAAGACGGACACTTAAATCAAGAAGATAACACGATGCAAAGCCAGAACTTGCCAGACTCTACAAGCTACATTGAAACGTCGAAGAAAAATAGCAAATTCATGAAATACTCAACCAGAGATGCGGGCTTTATTGGCAAACATTTCCTACTGCAAATGAAATGACTCAACGATTTTTTGTAAACTGGTGCGTTAGATTCACTCACACACAAATGTATTGAAATACTCAATTTTATAAATATTTTATAATTCTTTTTACTGGAAAACCTGAACGTAAAGGAAATGAACTGCTCTACAAGATTATGTTAAGAGTACTATAAAAACTTATCAACCAAGGGTAAAATATAAATGTAAAATGCGTGTAAATTGTTGGTTGCAGCCTTACTTTGTTCATCACAGTGACACATAAACAACTACAATTACGTTTACACATTACTTAATTTTCAAACAGACATAGTACCTATTTCTGTTACACTTGCATTCCAGCGTGGTGCAATGCAATCATTAAAAGATTGACCTAACCCCCTTCAACAGGTGTAACGCCAACGAGATAAACTAAGAGTAGGAACACACCACGTCGTGAATGGCCCATTCTGTGATGCACGAAATATACGAAATTACCATCAGCAATTAAAACTAATTTGTTAGTATTCGTTACAATCATGACCAGACAATAAAAGATAACGCTAATTTGATGTTATCTTGATTTCGTAAGCGTGCCCGCACCTAAAACGAATCTAGAGTGTACTCGATTTTCTAGAAATAAAGAGATACATGAATGCAACCTACTTCTGTTTCTCTTCAGCTTTACTTCCCACACCAAATGTGTTGGTGGTTTACTCATGCACCTAGAATTTAGTGGAGGGGGGGAGTGGATGGATGCTTCCGACAGAACACAGCATCCTATAGTGTCCTAGACCCAAATGCATAAGCAAGCGGACTCGAGGTGAACAGAATCTAATCTTCGCAGATTATATGACGATACGATAAATAGCCATATACCGCGAATGCCTCCGGGGTGAAGGCCAACACTGAATAATGGAAAAAATAAACCTACAACAGCGAGGATGTACTTGGAATATATAGGCTATCGACTGATGCTCACAAAATTCGTTCGCTGACAGCAAAGAAAAGGGCAAAGAAAAAAGCATTATTTGAAATGACCGGACAAAAATTTCAACGAGTTCATCGGCACAAATCGTTGTTCACCCATTAATTTAACCATATAAATACTGTTTTGAAAGGAATGAAAAGCAATTTCATAAACGCGGCGCATTTAAAGTTTCCTCACAGTATGGAAACGTTATTGAACATTAGTACCGTACAGGCTGATCGCAAGAATAGTCAAAAAACAAAGCATACAAAAAATTGTATAGGTGATGTGCGTTCCCACTAGGTGGCACACATATTGTCATAAAGCTAATTGTCGCAGCTAGTGGCGCTTCGTCTGTCAAACGTTTTAAAAGCGCTAAATAAGCATTAGTCTAAATAAGGTACCGATCAACTCTTCTCCGATCATCGATAATATAAAACTATTGTACAATAAAATTATTGATTTTCTGGAACACCACCAAAGGGCATCAATAATTTAATGCAAGATGGCCACTGTAGTACCACTTTATCAGGGGTCAGAAACTTAGTCATTCGTGACCCAAAAGTTGCCAAATCAAAATCTTCTGAAATGCGTTCGCTGCAAAATTAATTAAATTGCGAACAAGTCGAAATTAAAAAGGGCAATGCGTATCATTATAAATTATTAGAGTAATCTAAGGCCAAAGTCAATTTAGATTGTCATCTATAATTCGAAAATAAATTATGAACGGCTCAATTATTAAATGCATACAAAGTTCTTGGGTTTGACCTAATTCGAGATATATCAAAACAATAGCGGTCACGTGATATTTTTTTATTTTCAGCCCAAAGTTCAATATCGTGGTCGTTTCTTTTGTTTACGCAAGAGGTCTTATAGGCTACATATATTCACAAGTATGTAGACAGTATAGTAGAGGGCAATAACAATTCAAATTGTAGGCATACTAACCCGTTCACTTTCGCGCTACAACTATGGAAACAAAAACAACCGTTAAAAAATCTGATCGGGGCCAGCAATTTTCTCCACTCATACCTTATCAGAGTACAAAGCTACAAACGTGTTCAAAGTGAATACCTGTGCAGCTGCAATGGTAATGTTTTAAATTATACGAATATGTATGCATGTATGTTATTTCTCGTTGAAACTCGATTTTTATAGCTAAGCATTTACCTTGACCATCAAGAATCATTCTAGGATCCTTTTTTAAATTATTGAATGCTAGCGACTTGCTGCTTATATTTTTCAAAAATTATTTAAAAGTACATTTCTTAATATTTTTCCGATCTTTTCTTTACATTTCCCTTCACAACGTAAAATAAATTTCAAGGTAATAACTTGGTTTGTAAAAATGTATATACATCTAAACAAATGGACAAATCCACTGTCTGTCATAATTGGGAAATATCAAAATGTGGGTTTTTCTTTTCCTTTCACTTCAATTCTGTTGGTCTGCTGAGTTTATTTGAGGAGAAAGACATAAACTCAGCACGCGTAAATATCTGATCGCTATAGTGTCGACAAGACAATAGCATAATAACCTTTATTACAAATTTCAAAAGCATTTTCCCAACATTCAGATAACAAGCCGAGGTCGCATGGAACTTGATGAACTACGAATTGTATGAGCATTATAATGGCAATGGGAAATAAGAATTTTGTTTTTATGGCAGTCTTCATAAATAAGCAACTTTTTTCTAATCGATCTGACTGGTGTCAACAGGGCGTCAATTTATGAAATGTATTCATGAAAGTTGCCCCAGAGTTGGAACGCCCAAAAAATCACCGCAGCCCACACTTCCAAAAATTCAAACCCCGCCAAGAATACAACAGCAACGTCCTTCGCAATGCAGCTAGGTAAACTCGCATAATGGTCTATTTCTTTATTTGCTTAAAAAAATATTTTTAATTTTTATTCAAATCTGCATTTTTTTAAAGCTTGTGGTAACACACCGTACGAAACATTTGCTTTTAATTGTTGGTAACGCTAGTGGCGCTTAATCAAGTTGCCAGATGGCTATGCTGGCCTTGTGCCGTTAAATATTTTGCGCCAGAGAGCATTAAATAATGAAACATTAATTACATCAATATTTCTACTTTTTTTAAAACACGTCATACAAAATAAAATAAAAAGCTAACCCAACACAATCTAGCGAGGTGCACATTGACATTCCGATATCTCCGGCCATTAAAAGTTGGGTATTTAAAGACATGTCTGCATTTATTCGGGTGTGACTTTGAAAATAAATAGTTATTAGAAATTCCAAATGGTTACACCTATTGGCGTTGTCGTTTCGTGCAAGCTGGTTCTGCGTCGGATATTACATGTATTTCTGGTCACCCAATACGTTGAATAACGTAAAAATTATACACTTACTGCCAAACAAATGGCCAATATAAATCTGCTGTTAGTAATTCTACGTATGACAGCTTGACCATTAAGCCAGCGTACCCTAGATAATATTTGTGAAACACGATTAAACCAAAACGGAGATGAAACAAATAGATAGCGTATCAAAATCAACGAAAATAAATTCTGAAAGCCTCTTGTAATCTTTAATATCCTTCTGTAAACTTCCAACTGATTTGCCATTAACTTTCCGCTTAATTTTAAAGACAGCCTATGTTTATTCATTAACCAATTAATTTTGTTTGTTTGGTATCACATTTTCTGCGCAGTTCACACGACATGTACAGTAAAATCGAGTGTGGCCACCCAGTGTGCTAAAGTCACCACACAACACGTAATTTGTAATTTTTTGGTCGTGTGCATTCAAATTTTCCGGTTTCAAATGTTGCAACACTCCATAAAGAAGAAAATCATCACTTCCTTGGAAACTGTAGCTTTGATAGATAAGCACGCCATGATCTTTTGTTCGGATCCGTTGTCACAACTGTAGGTCTAGCTTTACTCCAGACAGATTGATTACATACATGTACGTGTATTACACGCACCTGCAAAGAGAAAGTGTGCGTTTTTCGCGTGGGAACTGGAGCTTCACAATGCACTACACTCATTATTTGACACATGGCTCGTTCTTCAGTCACTGTCAAAGAAACCACCTTAAGAATAATTTAAAATTTCCGCAGTGGAAAAGTTCCTCGGTGCTAAAAGAACAACAAAAAGAGCACGCAAGATACAGAATTTAAAAAAAATTACAATAACGACCAAACAAATGTCTAATTTATATTCATCACAATATGTGTTTGGAATATTTTATCTCTTTGAGGACGATCGGAGGACATCCTTTTCAGCTCGAAACTTCCTGGAACACTAATTAAACACCAGATGGGCTGCTTTAATATTCACATGAAAGCATTTTCATGATATCACATAAACGTCGTATGTATCGCCTCACACAGTATCCGTGATTTCATTACAGGTGAGTGATTGAAAAAATCTAGAGCAAATCGTGTCTTTCAAAAATTCGTGTATAGAAAAACTTCGTGAATATCAAAAATTTGTTTTATGCCCAAGGGGATCATATTTTTATTGAAAGGTATAATTGAATGGCTTTTTAATCGTTTTGAGGTCGTCACAACAGATCTGACGTGCGCACTCGAATTCGAAAATGCGTAAATGCCCAAATAAAACCAGACTATTCTTGCACACGGGAACTGATAAGTTGTTTGACGACTACCGTGAATCGTAACTTGTGATAGCAGCATTTACAATTTCCTGAATTCACAGAATTGCAACAATTATTTCATAAATACGCAAGACCATCGCATACGGGTATGAGATTTTAGATGAAAAAATTATATTTATATTCTCTCGGGGCCAATAGGTTGAGATAGGCGTCGCAGAGAGAAGCGCATTTGTACTACACATGTACTTGTCCCGAGTGATTTGGTGAGTGACTAATCGTGAATGGCAGCTCCGTGGAAAGTTGCAGATACAGTCGTGCATGCACTGTCAAATTAAAATTTTGAATTCTCGTGAAACATGATCCCCAATTGTGAAGTTTGCTCAAAGTTGTTGAAGTTCGATTTGAGTTTTCCACCTTGTGGAAGATCATGTTTTCAAGGTGCTCTTGCATTTGGATGGGCGTTACTAAATTCCAATTGTTTTGCGCGTCAGGTGGTCGAATCTCTCCAGAATATAATCACCACTTGAATGTTTCTTGTCTCACAAGTGAGACACAATCAATAAAGAAAAATTAATACACGAATCTGCTCGCCAGATGGCGTTCGATGAAAATTCGACTGTATTTATCCCTCCCCCAAATCATTATTTAATTTTGACTAGTTCTGCCGGAAGCGGCGATCTATTCAATGAACAAATCTGGAAAATCCGATACCGCCAAGAGAGACCAGAAAAGGAATCTCGCGCACAGAAGTTGTTAGAATATTTTATGCAGGTGTATATGGCGCTCCCCACATATTAAAGAGGGCATTGTCACCGCCTGATGACGGTGTGAGTATCCTAAATATTACTCTGGCGTTTTCTGCTCTCGTAAACAACAGCCTTCAAGCGCGCGCTCCACAAATGTCATTGTCATTTCTGGTGCGTTTAGCCTACTTCGGTATCACACATGTTATATAGCACCACTCTTTGGAGAAGATAAAAAGTGACTCCTGATCATACAATCCATAAATTCGTCCAACCAAATGCGACGATCGCTGATTATTTTAGTTTCCTGTTCAGGTAATTTTCACTCTGCATTACTGTATGTAAACAAGATATGCTAAGTAATGCAGAAAGGTTACTTGAAAACGAAACACTATTTTTGCATCACATAGTAGTCGTAAAAACTACTGTCTATATCTCTTTCGATTGATGCAGTTGTGTATACATGTATTCGTTTTATGTGCATATTATTATCCTGATTATCACAGGATGTGGAGAAAAAAATCATTGATAAACTGAGCCAGCCAACGAAACCCAGATTTCTATTTCAACGAGGTGTTAATTTTTGTTTGACCGAACCCTGAACAGTTCAGAAGGCCATTTTGCAATCTGTTCATAGTCAAATTATCGTGATTCACACAGAGATATATCTTTGGCCGGCAAGTATAGTACTAGAAATACTGCAATTTCTAAGATATAAAATTTATTTTCCGATTTCGCAGGCGGCGGCGGAGATGCTTAAAATGTGATAACATTCATGAATGCGTGTAAAGCTCGCCCCAATACAGCTAACCAAGAAATTGGGTTATTCAAGGCCAATAAATATGGCGAGAAAAAACAGAATGATTCTCATGATTCTTCCCACCGAGTGTTGAACACGTGACCGCCCATTGTCACCGATTTTTCCTTACGAATTCCGCTAATTTGCGTGGGCCCTTAACCTCTAAATCTCAGTTCATGCGTGAAAACTGAAGAGATAAAAAATAAGTGGGTGCTGAATGGAATGATGGTGCGAAGGAGAGAAAAAAATGCAAATATAGGAAACACATACACTAGGTATATCAACGGTCATTCTTTGTTTCTGGGTAACTGATTGAATACCTGTATTTGCCAGAGAACGCAAAGTGAGCTTAGATATTCGCACCCTTATTTTTTCTGTTATCAATTGCTGCGTGTCTCAAATCTGATTCCACACCTGGATACCAATCTGATTTTGCATCGACAATTTCGTGCTGGCACCTATCTTCGTGAGAACCTCCCTCCAAAATTGTGAGCGCTGCGCCATATCACTAAGAAACGCAAAATTTCAGGTTGCAATTGTTGCCGCTAGTGGTGAATAGTCCACCCAAATCTCAATTCACTTCCAACCAGGCGCGCAATGAACGCATATTGGACGACATCGATTTACGATAGTGAAACGAACAAATCTCTAGAGCGCCATCAGATGACATCGAGAACTACCTGTACTGTGCACGGAGGTCATAGCACACCTCATCAGAATACTGGTACCTAATCAGGACATCAGGACATCCAATTAGAAGCGCAATCAGTCCTTCCCGTGAGTCATCTGCCCACTAGTTCCGCGTCAGAACAACGGGGTAATCTATGCTAATTTCTCCACGTCGGCATCCCTCGATTTATGCACGGTTCGGCAACTTCCATGCTCAATGTGTTTTATTTTCTGTACATTTTTGTGAGAAATATGTTCGTAATATCGAGACTATGATTTCCGTTTTCCAGGTGGGGGTCTCTGGAGAATACGTATAACCAAACGTGTTTCGACTCTCCCCCGTTTGCTTATAAATCCCAAGTCTATCGAGGGTAGTAGGGCAAATGCACTTACGGCGGAGACACGCACTTCGGATTCCCGAGCATGCTTTAACAATACGAATAAAAAAGTGTATTTCCCGTGTTCGGCGTCTCGACGTGTTTGCACACACACACACACATTCACGGAGACTATGGTCCAAACCGGTTTTGGTTTACGAGACGGCATTGTACAGTTTATACATGCATAACATAAAATGTACCTGCAATAATATAACGTCGAATCCGCACGCATGGCAATGCGCAAGGCGCAAGATATAGCGTGGGAATCGTATTGCAATACTGCGTCCAATCGAAATTATACAACCATATTGGTGCGAGCATATTGTGGTTTTGTTTTGATATTTGGTTGAACACGTATGGCCTGATTGTTCACCGCCCACTTCAAATTTTATCAAAGTTTGCATTTATTAGATTGGCATTTAGGCTATTTGTATGTCTAAGGTAAATTTATAAGATGGCGTTGTAGCGCTGAACGAAAGACGAACAAAGATCATAATTTCTTAGTACTGCTCCAGAGAGGTATAAATAATTTATGGTTTGATGATTGTGACAAAATATCCAGTTTCGCTTAACTTCTAAAAACAGAATTGCAGACATTGGTCCTCGGAAAATTATTCCTTTTCGTGGCGCTGTATTGGTGTTCTGGGATCACTCTCACTATTTTTATTCTTATTAATTATAATTTTGTATTGAAATTTAATTCCGACAGAGAAAATATAATTTATTAAAGTATATCAGGTGATATGCTGTATCACATTTTCCGCATAAATTTAAAAATAAAATAAAAAAATATTGTAGAGTATTGTACAATATTGTCTGCGTGCGTGTCCAAAATTTTCGATAACAAAATCATGACTTATTAAAATATTAATCACTCCTTTGTCGGATTTCTGCTCCATGGTTTCAGAAATATACGGAGCCTAGCAAAATATACGAAATATGACATGAGGCTTCGTGTGCAAGACCCTGAACAATTGCTGTCACAAGTACGAAGTAGGAAAATCATGTATGACAAAAGCGTCGCGAATGTAAACTGTCGCAAAAATAGAAACAAAATCAATTAAGGATTGAATGCAGCCAAGGTCGATTACTATTTTTTCTTTAAATAAGAAGCAGGCGCAACGATCAACCGATTTGAAGGGCGTTACATGCATACACGTAATGATATTTGAATGCATATACGATTTAAAACACGCGATGTTATTACCGGTATATATTTGTTTTTTATATTTCTAACCGGTTAAACCCGCGCCGAATAGCGCGATATATCTTTTGACAATCTCCATTCGCATATGAACACGTGTATTTATTATTCGTACACATTATATATGGTTCAGATATTCGTGTAGATGCAGTAGAGGTGAACCTTATTCCACTGATCTCACTTTTCTTGTGCTGACCATTTCTAGATAAATTACATCCCAAACCCCCTGTGACTTTAGCATTGATGAGCAAATCAACTACACTCTGTATAACAGGATATCGTTAGCTAATAAACGTGTGCAGTGTAATTAATTGCCAATCAAGTTGAAGTTGTCCTTGCACAGAGCTCATACATTGTTAAAACTGGGCGTTTTAGGGTCATCTAAACGAAACCTAATTAAACAACGCTCGTTAATGTCTAGCATCTCGTCACACCCTGCAAAATGAAGCATCTTTTAAGATGTTTTTTACTTAATTTGTTTTGTATGCTCGGCGCATTTTATTCCACATCAATACCACTCCAACTTACTGGTACAATCTAATTGAACAATTAAGATTGCGCATCTTAGAATCTTGATATGTGTTGCCTGATTATGGCGAAAATCATATTACCGTAAAACAAATGTTTCAGTCTAGATTTTTTTATTGAGGAAAATAGTCATACATATTTTAATTTTTTTAATATCTAAACCGCGTTATCATTCGATTTTTACCGGAAGGTTTGTCTGATTTCACACAATCATACATAGCTTTTCGATATTTTCGACGATCCACGCAGGCGTCATGCAGTCTAGGATGATCGAATACTGAACACTTGATCTCAAGAGGGCATTAAACGACGACGACGACCTCTGCAATCCATTCCCGGCGCTAATTAAGAGAAGGAATATCACTCGATAATTTTTTATCGACTCTGTTGACCTCCATTGAGGTGGTCAATGTTTCGGTCACTGATTAGGCGTCTGTAAATTGGTCAACAAAAAATGGTCTCTCTGCATGCGTTATGGCAATACTAACCTGTTAATGAGCTATCGCTGAGTGGATGACCGCTGTACAGCGATGTGTACTGTATGGGAACTTGGCGCAATAAATCGTTTGAGGCGCCATTATAGAGGAGATCATTTATATAATTGAATAAGAAACAAGGTGTGCATTCTGTACTTTACTGTATTTAAAGTCGAGATGTCATTGAATTAAATCTGTATGAGAAATCATAAAAAGTATAAGAGCACGCTGAGATGAATGTCACGTTAGAAACAAATAAGTATGAGAAAGCTTCGAAATAAACGATAAATATGATAATTTATTTAATAAGTTTAAAAGTCGCCATCGAATTTATTCCTCGGGTACGCGTTTTAATCTTTTTTGATGATGCGCATTGGATGTGATTATCGAGTTTACAAACTTTATTGCTACGACCATGGCATTTTCTAAAAGTGCTTAAATGCTTCGCGGCACAAATAGAAATTAATATTTCAACTTTTAGTAGGATTATTCAATAACTGAAATGAAGATAATTCATAATATTAATTTTTAGCGTCAATTTCCTGCCCATGAAATGCCCTGGAATGAACTACGCAATATTTGAGGATGTTTCTGGTCAATTTTTATGTTTGTAATTTTATTGACTCGTCATTTTTTCTGCATTAAAAATTCAAATTATGCCTGACCAAAACAAAATTTGACTCAAATAAATAGGTCGCGCTGTAATTTTTTTAAAGTCACTGGCCACAAATCTCAATTTTAATCGCTGCAACGTCAAGACGCTTTGGTCAGTCTTTCATCTACATCTTCAGGTAGATTTAGCGAGGATTATTCGCGAAATTGGGAAATATAAAAAACTCACTACCATTTGTCCAAAGATGGCATAACGCACGACATCTCTTCAATCGCATCTGCCCAAATAAACAAATAAAATGTTTACAATCTAGAAATGACAATTGTAAATATTTAGTTAGTTGCAAGGGCAACGCCCATACTCAACAGATGCTAAAAAAACGCCAGACCAATAAGAAACTTTTTAAAAACCACTCCACCAAATACATACGATGTACATTTCGGTAGTCCCGGAACCCAGACACGCACATCACCGTATTACGTTCCAATTGATCGAACGCGCAGCCGAGCATCACCATTCGTCAAAATAACAAATGCGTAATCGGGGCCGGATTGGACAACATCTAAGCCTCTTAAAGCGAAAAGTAAAAAATTAAGATTTCACGCTAATAATCATGTATCTTGAACAAGTCAGCTATTTTTAAGAATATTTCAAGACTTTTCGTTTTTATCAATTTCTTATCAACTACCTTGCGTTATATTTGATTTGACTGTCAGTGTCGATTTAAATATTGTAATAAAATATGTAAATAAATCATTAATAAATTGTTGTTTATGTTTGAAATTTTTGTCTGGGTTCATGCAACCTTCGTTTCAGCAACCATTTACGAAAGTCTGTCAAGCTTATGGAAACTCCCCAATCCTAGACATTCTGCCTCCTTAATAAGAGTGACCCAGCACGGCACCAATTATAGTTTATCTCTTAAATCTAGACCCGACCCATCTTACTAAGTCTGCTGGAGAGGCATACAACACATCACCGTCTCGTGATGTACACGACTTCTTTTTACCGGTGAAGCAAAAAACGCTTTTAGAACTTCACAAAAAAATTAGCATCTGCACACAGGTGTGACGACGACGACGACGAGTGATCGCCTTCCGGCGTGACCAATGAGCGCCTCGGCGATCGGCGTGTGCTTACAAAAAGGAACCAGAAAGAGGCAATGGCGTCCACAAAAGTCCACAAGTAGACCAGTGTACGTGCCGCTAGACAGACTAAAATATATATACGAAGAGGTGAGCTGTATAATTTCGTCTAGTTGTTCAAAGCAAGCAGGGCGAGTGAGAGAGATAGAGAGGAAAAATCTTCACCTGCACCTAGATGTCCATCGGTCCTCGGTAACTGCGGAAGAACTCGGATCGCGAGCGCTCTCTCTTAAGACGGTCCCCAAGCGCACGCACGTACATTGTGGCTGTACGTGAGGAGGGTTCGAACGAAAGCCGCTCGCCAGCTGCTGTCAAGCGCCCACGCGGACATATCGCCACCACCACCACCACCACCTACCCTACCTATACCTGGTTTGCTGCTCAGACAAATTAGTCGGATTTATTTGCTGAGGACGTTGGCAGACTGATTCGAGACCGCTCTCTCAAACAAACCGCCATCAAACTCTTTCTCTTGCTCCGAAGATGTGGTCGACTAACTGCGTATCACTGGCGCTTCTGCTCGGTGTCATCTGTTTCGGTGAGTAAGCCGGTGTGATAAAATAGATACACTTTTGAACCACCCACATATTTTTTATTGCAAAGTTTTTCTTCTTTGACTATTTTGTTCAAGTGAAATATTTATTCCTATGTATAAATACGCTTTCAGTCTGTGCAGAGAGGATCATTGGTCACAGCATTTATACCTTGTGCTTGAAAAAATTAATCGCTTCTTTTGTAAAGTATTTTTAAATTTAATTTTTTGGCATCCAATGTTCCAATTTTATAATTTTTAAAAGGAAGATTTATACACACCTCAAATTGTCAAGTCGATTATTCAATGATAAGTTCAATTAATTATTCAATGTTCAAATATTAATTTACATAAATGTGTACTTGAGCAACACCGTATTATCAATTACGAAAACAAAATTTTAGAAAGAAACTAAGTTAATTTGTATATTCTAAAGAGTCTCTTACAATAGTTTCATTTGAACAAAACATTAAACTAATTCTGTGGTGAAATATACCCTACATATTTGGTTATTGGTCTTGTTTAATTAAATTTTAGTAGGCACGGAACTTCAGTGAATTAACAAAAAAAAAATGTCTATCAGAAAATAGTTTAATTGGAGCTTGTGTTGAGACTAACTATTACCATTATTGGCGTTAATCGCATGATTGTTGTTATTGTATAATAGTATTGGTTAGAAAACGTATCGAGTTCTATGCAAATGGCATTGAAAGAAGTGCATATATACGCAAGTACATGCAGAGGGAGATAATACAAATTGCTGCAAAACGCTGACCTAATTAAGAATCGCCGTCAACTTTAGTTTCAACGCAATTCCAAAATCGAAATGAAAGCTTACCACCGAACTTTTTTTGTTATCTAACAATTTATACTGAATGTCAAGTATGAACAATCCAAAAAAATGTCAACGTCTTAACAGCAGGAAATGCCAGTGAATAAGAAAGCGTATAAATTGGATTTCTGCATTGCATCGACGAACTGATTTTCATTTGAAGCTTTTTTTCTCAGTCATTAAATAGTAAACGTTTTCAGCTTCAACGTGTGTCTAATGATATACATTCAATATGTCTAGTCACTAAATGAATGTTGCATTTTGCACATCAACGCGTCTGACAAATAATTATTTTAAATGAGCGCAGGCCGATCGTGTACTTAGCCAATAGCATCCTGCTATTGTCTCAAAACCAATTGCTTTAAATGTTAACCCGAATCGTTAATCTTATTCATCCACCCAAATGTATGGCTTTCCTTTGCTTGTGTGAAATCGGGCAACGATCCAGCCAGCGATAGTTGCGCCAATTGTCATTTGATTGTCATAAGATAAGACCATCAGGAGAAGCATCGATAAAAAGGGAAATTGTGTTTCTCATATGGATCAATTACAAATTAGATGGTGTCGATAATTGGGAAACAAGCGTTTGCACTTTCTACAGATAAGCGACTACAATTGTTTCACTTGATTGAGTTAAACATGCATTGTTAAATGCCATCGCACCGCATAGATACGCTAATTGAAGCAGCAAATTGGATGATCAACTACAAGGCATAATTAGTCACTTCTTATTCAAATCCTTAGTGCCATGGCGTGACTAGCGCAAATTAGGTTACATTCGAAATGAAAGAGAATTGTATATTGCTACCCCGCTTACCCCACAATTACAGATTCGGCAATAATGTCAAAACTGAAATCCTGCTTGTTAATTAATCTGCAATGTCATGCCAATGTCAGTTCATCTCAGTAAAACACATGGAATAAGCATATACTCTGTAAATGCAACATTGTTTTAATTAAATAAGTAGATAACTGGAATAATTTTTAGACGAGATTATACCGTACATGCTGTTGGAAGTAGACAAATGACCTGTTATTGTTTTAATTTGTAAATAGGAATTCGGTCACAACTTTTACGTTTAATAAAAGCAATAACGATCAACAATAGAACAGAATAGCTAAGAAAGAAAAACTGAGCAATTGTACAAAGCTTCACTCTGAATCAAAGGACTGAATATTTCGACATTGATTTTTTTAATGCGCTAATCAATTTTTAAAAAATAAAGCATTAAACAATGCGAAATTAAGCTACTCAGTGTCGTGCGCTGAAATTCAACTGGGATAGCAAACTTGGAGAATTCACGGTGACTTTTATTTTGCATAAACGTGTGTGGGTCTAACCTATTTAGCATGTCGTGTCTCGAGGTAAATATATATATGTGCAACAGTTGCCTCAAGAATTTATTGCGCATGCGCAATAATTCATGTCGCCCAGCACAGGTAAATCGACACAAATGACAGGATCGTGAAATTCATCACACACGTCGCCAATGGCAATTTGTGACGCCTATATCGATAGGGGAGTTTGCTGGGGTGTTGCTCACAACCACACACACACACACACACAGGTGGGGTCTCGCTATAACCTGGTGACACACATGTAGGGCAGTGCTCGTTTGTGTAAGAGACGTACGCCCAGAATATAAAAAGTTCAGGAGAGAGAAGAAATAAACCGCAACACTGTCAACTTTCGTTAGTCACCGATATCGATGAAGTCAACAAATGTCAGACAAGTGTCAATCAAGAAAAACAGAAGTTCTGAACAGCAGAAAAAAGTAAAACAAAATTACCGTCGTTAATTAAACTGTCTCAGAAAATTTTAATTTGCTAATTCGAATTCTCAACAAAAAATTTGTTATTGCTGTCCGCAAATTTGCATTATCTTAAAATCTTTGATTGAAATTTTGGCAGCAATACCAGTTTTAAAGTAGCGTTCTTAGTGGCACCCGCGTACTCGGTAGGACCATACAAATTAAACGAAATTGGCAAATTCAAAGCGGTCATAAATCGATCAAATCGATAACAGAACAGGTTCTGGCACTCATAATATGCGAGTATATAGGCCATTCTCGGCAATGATCGACGGTAGATCGATATCGTAAACGAAATCAGTTTCCCCTATTCAAACTTGGTTAGTGAAAATTTCCCATTGGTCAATGCGTCTGCTCATAGGAAACACTTGATCAGTTTTGTCACGTTTACGGACACTTCTAATGCCGAGTTCGGTTAGGAAGTGTGCAAGCCGATTGCCGAATTTCGCTGGAAGGCAGACTAAACTGCTCACCATATATTAATAACAAAAATTCGTTCCCCCCTCAGCGAGTATGTAATTCAAACCGAGCAGTCCACTCTTTCATTTCTTTAAAAATAACGCAGCAACAATAATTATTATTAGGTTAACCGGACCGACGTAACACGAGCCAACGAACCCAAACATATACGAGTATTCACGAACTTCGGCACCGGGCAAGCAAGTCGCTTCTGATGTGAGTGACCGACTACCTAAAAAGATGGCCTAAATGCAATGGCGGTGGTCATGCGGGCTGGGTAATGACTGTAGCGAAAGTAACGCCACCATAATGGTGAGAGAGATAGAGAAGTTTGGCTAGAGAAAAAAACACAGTATGTAGGTCTCGGCCTAAGGCAATATCGGCATGAGTCAAAAATAACATGTACATCTACAGGTACGTGTATATAAAAAGGGGGCGCCACCACTTCTATCCTAAAGTAATCTAGAACAAATCAGGGGTAGGTAGGTCTACCTATTTCAGTGGAATGTTTCAGCTAACCGTTTTGGAAAAATTAGATGAAATATGTTCGAGAGCATTTCAAGTGATAGGCGCTGGTTAAATGATTAAATTATCTTAACTGCCCAAGAGCTATAATTTATCTATTCTACATAGAGAATTTAGGGCTTATAATTTTTTAGCAACTTTCTGCATTTTGTTCCAGGTAGAGTTTTTTCTGAATATGGCCATTATGAGCAAACGTCGTAACCAGCTTACCGAATTCGAGATATGTATCGTTAATTTGAAAATCTATTATAATCTTGCGCCTAGATTGCACAAATCTGTTTTTAGGTTGCATTAGGTCATTAGCCGACATCTTTATTATGTCAATGTAAACAGATCCTCTTCCAGCAATTATCGTTATATAAGTTCTGATAACTAGAACAAATTGAAGATAAATGCTTTTTTGAATATGAGTTCAGCAGTGCGAAGACCGGTTGGGGAAAAAACGTCTCGAAACCGGAAATAGCGAAAAAATAGCAATTTGGAACATAACGCTAAAGAACACATTAAAATAAAACCGCGCAATTTTTTTTTCTACTGACAGTGTACATTATATGCCCTCGCTAAACCATTACACAAAAATAAAAGACATGTTTCAGCACAATCGTCATCTCTCAGAACTCGTTTCTTGAGGCGGCTAATCGGCATGTTTTTGAAGACAAGCATCACCATCTGGCGAAAGGTGTGTGACGATGCGACGCCGGGGCAACTCATAAGGACAAAAAGCAAGACAAACCCAGTTACTGCTGTTGCCTTTAGGTCAACGACCGCTCGATATTTTTCTTTATTCATCCACCTCCTTTCACTCAACACCCACTTGCGGTAAATGCGAAGCCAGTCAACTCGCATCAAATATTCATGAGAACGGCAAACTTTTAAAATATAAATTATCTTGCGGCTTCCTTATCACTCCCTCTCCCTCTCTCTTTCTGTGCAGATAACCATTCCCATTAGCCGACTTCTACAGTCTTGTCCACATAAGCACTACAAAATGCATTAATCGTGAAAGAGTGAAAAGTATCGATACGCAAGCACAAAACGTATTTCAAAGTGCCACAAATTTGCAGATCTCAGCAATCCATCAAAGAATTTAAATAGCTCTTCCAATAGCTAAATAAATATATATAGTATATATATTCATTTATTTTTACGTACTATTCGTCAAAAAAGATTGTCATTTAATAGTTGTTTGGAATTTATTAATCACACGCACCTATATGTCCACTTGTATCCATAGACAATACAAGTGCATAGTTTATTAACTGCATGTATTGTGCATTATTATGAATACATTTTTAATTAATTTCACACTAAACCGTAGTAGGTAGAAAACACAAAATTATCGTTGCGATGTTTAGAACCATATCTCGAGATTATTTAAAAATGAACGGTCAGTTTTCTATTGTCTTTACTCCATTTAGTGTCCGCCCAACAGCAACAGCAGCAACAGCAGCAGGCAGCCACGAGGGCCAACGATGCCTGTCAATCTAAGACCGGTTTTCTGCCCCACGAGAGCTACTGCGATAAATACTACATCTGCGTGGACGATCTGACCGACGTGCGAGACTGCCCCAACGGTTTGGTGTGGATCGGTCGCGGACGCGGACTCAAGGACGGATGCGGATACTCGTGGGACGCCGATTGCAGCACCCGACCCAACCGAAGTAAGTGTCGCCACCGGGCAGGCAACAAAAAACAATTTTTTAAAAGCCACGTTCAATTAGACAAATAATTATTGATCTGACCATAAATTAATTGGTCACCCGACCAACCAAAATCATTGCACCAAATTAGACATCCAAATTGGTAAAATTTTGCTGACCCCTTTTATAGAATGTGTTTGCAATCAGTACATACACGATGTCATTGCGGGTGGCCTCCAACCCGTTGCAGCAACACAGATAGCGCCCTGCTGCCCCCTGAATTTCACAACTAGCATTACTTCGGCGTAATGCAGGCAATCAACTTCAATGAAAGTGCGCGTATTCAATGCTGCGTAGGGCGGGAAATGCTGCGCAATACTTCTTGGAATGTAATCGAAATTTTTCAGACATCTAATTCATTGTTATGCATAAAACAGACGCACCAATTGCTACCGAGCACTGCGAATGGCTCTTCGGAATCTTCAGCCACGAGACCAGCTGTACCCGTTATTGGACCTGCTGGAATGGAACAGCCATCGAGCAGTACTGCATCGGTGGTCTGCTGTACAACGAATTCACCCACGCCTGTGACTGGCCCGAAAATGTGGGCGGCTGCCAGAAGCACCGTACGTACTATACACTATTCTATAAATGAGTATTTCAAATTAACGATTACATATCAGACATATAATTGACACATATTACGGCTATGTAATTATCATAACATACGATCCGATTCTTTTAATACATATTCTTAGTTTCCATTCACTGATTATTTTGAATGTTTTACAAAGTATGCAGTAAGCAGTTGACAATGTTCAATAATAAATTTGTTGATTGCTGAGTATGTGGGAGCGTTATATGGATGGAATACAAAGTACAGAGTATACAAGGAAAAATAAAATATACTCATAATATGAATTAGCTAATCATTTATAAATACCATTAAACAAATTTAAGACCTTTTAAAATGTTTTGAAGCAGTAGCCTTCGGAATCCTTATTTTCCCCTTGAATACTGTAGAAGTAGGAAGTCAGATTTAAGAAACTAGCAAGCGAATTCTAAAGGCATCTATTTCTTTACGAAAATTTATAATGTATGTGTATGGATTTCGGTCGCAGCTCTGTGCAAGGACAACGCTGACGGTCGTGTTTCTCTGGGCAAGAGCTGTACCCGCTTCTGGCAGTGCATCGGAGGCTACCCGCGTCTCATGAGATGCCCCGCCACCCTCGTGTTCGACAAGATCTCCAAACGCTGCGTCGAACCACCCACGGAAGACTGGTAAGCGAGTCATAGACGCGGAATCGTCGCCATCTTGTTTTCACTTCCATTTCCATATTAAGTTTGCTTGGTGAAACGCAGTGAAATACAGGATGGCCACGACCTGAATAGCGAATTAGTTTCTGCATACCAATTTTGCTAGTCCAATTATAAAATTGTTTAAGCAAGATTCTCAAATATATTTTTTTCGGACAAATATGTTCTTTTTTTTAAGAAAAACGACGCGACCTCGACCCAAATATCACGAATACCGTCTACCGATCTTCTAATATTAGAATTTCGTTATTGAATATTAACAAACATGCAGAATCCTGTAAAGATTCAGAACCCAAATCCTTAATGAGCTAATTAAAACGATTATTTTTTATCTTCCTATTTTAGTGATGTCCTGACCACCACCGCCAATCCAGCTGAATTAGCCGCCAACGCGCCCCAGCAGCAGTCACAACAATCGCAGCAACAGCCCCAGCAATCCTCGCAGCAGGGAGGCGGTCAACAATTTCAGGGCTGAGCGGGCGCGACATCCATTTAAAAAATGAAATCGTGATTCACCCGATTTTAAACCTCCCCCTACACTTGTCGGATCCAACGAATTCGGAACGCAGAACCCATTGGCTTCACATAGCCGAAAGCGGCCAAATCAATTCAGGAACGAACGCATTTCCGTATTCAGTTGCAAAATTTGATTAACTTAGTAAAGTACGTACTACGAGTCATCAAAAATTGGTTTTTAAAAACTCGATAACGAACGCCATATACAATTTAGAGACCAACAGCCTTACTTAAAAAACATTGTGTCACCGGACAGTGTGCAATCAAACGACCATCACGTTAGAGAATTCTGTTTACCGGCCCCACTTGAGTATGTATTTTTTATGTGCATTTTTACATGATCGCCATATTGAATGCATTGTTGCAAAATACGAAATATTAGATTTTGACAATCGATATAAACCGCCATTAATGCAACAAATTTTTTAAACAAGCAGTTATGGGCTAAAAATGCCAAGACTGCAGAGGTGCTATTGTCGGGAATTCGGAAATAGATTTTTCAAAGCATTCGTTGGGCGATTTTTAGCGTTGGCTCAACTTGTTTCCAACTAACGTTTGTTATTTGTTTTGTGTTTTGACTGCTTCGCTGTAAATATATTTGATAGAGATGGGACGTTGTGTTGCGCACAGTAAATGTAGAATATTAATTTGAGAATGCATGGACAATATCGCCATCAATGAGGTCAACAAGAACGGTTCATTTTAATATTTTTTTATAAAATGATTTTCGAGTGTGCTTTTTTCTTAATCACAAATATTTTCTACTTTTATATGCCACTATTTTAGGGCTACAGTTTATTCTTCAGTTTGTGTGAATTTATACTACAGTGCCTCTGTATATGTAATCCTTACCAAGTAAGAGTACAGGTAGGCTTGCTGCCGATGTTGGACACTTTACTTTTAAACAATTACAATTATCATAATCTCACAAATCAAATTGTAAGATTTCGCGTGCTCTATCTAGTATTGCTTATTTATGGAATTCGAACAATTTAAATTCAAAACTTAAAATATTTGCGAATAAAATAAAATAAATCCGTAGCAAAGCAATATTTTATAACAAAATTAATTCTTCATTGCACCAGAGCTAGATAATCGCCTGACTCAATGCAAGCGTAAAAGACCAACCATCACAACGATACATGAAACTCTTTTTAACATCTTTACTTAATTTCACATTAAGACATTATAGCGACACAAACAATAGGTTCTTTTGTAAATATCTTCTTCATATATGACAAATACGTGGTATAAACATGTTGTATTGTTTGCACTGTGAAATATAATAAGTTTTGTGGTTACATCTTTGCAATTTGTCATTTTTTATATTTTTTGTTTATCACCTGAGATTTTGCCCGAAGATAAACCTTTGGGTCTCTGGGCACACTGCAAACTAATAAGTTATACTGTAGTTTGAACATTGTTGCGGTGTGGCCCATGTTTACAGTGAGATCAATAAAAAATGGGATTAGATTCAAATTTACAATTAAAAATATGAAATTGTTCGTCAATTGGAATGAAGTTTAACAAACACATTGACAATAGCTTTCTCTTTTAATTGCCATCTTATACGTACAACAGCATGACGTCATAATTCGAACTCTTGAGGCTCAAAATGGTTTTGCAAACAAAACGCGATTCGAGTGTTGCCTATAACAGACAGCGCCTTAAAAAAAACATTCACGGAATATATGTAAAAGTCGACGATGTGTAAGAGAACATGGGCAGAGCAAATGAAATGTTTAAGCATAAGATAACAAACACGGGATTGGTCATGTTTTGGACAGTGCCCAGTGATTTAAATGTAAACACCGTTAACTCAAGCGAAATTGTGGTTGATCATTTATTTGTCCAACGTAAGTTGTGAGAAATTATACTAACAGTGCACGCAGTTTTCGGCGCGCACAGATTCATCAATTTTGCCAGCCAGCATCCAGTTTCTCACAGGGAATATTTTAAGAAATTACTTGGCACCAAAATGCGAGTGCACGACGGTAATGCAAATAAAAAGTCATTGCAAACATTTATGCTAAAGTTCATTTCATTTGACACACGTCTTCACATTTTAATTGTAATTTAGGATCGGTACGAAATTTCTTCAAACGCACTGTCATGTGCAGGATATTTTTTAGCAACTGTTGCATGGGGTCGTTCCAGTCAGGTCTTCACTAACTTATACTAATTAAAGTAGATCACTGCAAAGGTTTTTTTTAAATCGAAACATTTTTCACGAAGTTGTGATAATTTTTATAGGTGTCTACTTTTTTATGACTCACAGTGTGCATCACTGTGCGTTAAGGCACGTAACATACGATGCCTTTCACCATTCAGGGACTTGAAAAGCGAGGCTACCGTCAGTTGGTAGCTTATCCAGGCAAGCGTGATGGTTTGGGTCAACACATGCATCAAAGCTACCTGGCTCGTAGTCGGCCATGGACGACTCCATTCCGGCATCTTGCCAGTGGGCGGCGTGCTTGAGAATCTTGTGTCCGAAACGGGCGCGAGCTTGCCGACCCGGATTGTGAGATCCGTTCACCCACACGCCGTGCACCTCCACCAGCGTATCGGCCTCGTCAGGCAGGATATTGGACTTGCCCGACAGAAATATTAGGATGTTGGGCGTCCACATCTTCATGTAGGTTGTTGCGAGGTCCTTCATCGCAGTACCATTGCAGCACGCGGGGTTGTTGAAATCGTTCAGCGGGAAACCATTGTCGTTGAACATGGATGCGCTGGATTCAAGAAAGGTAAAATTGGCGTTAACGTAGTTGGCGTTGGCATTGAAATCCCAAGGCAGCATGTCGGCCATCTTGACCGCCCCCAGCAGGGTGCCCGCCACAAACTTGTAGAGCAGTCCATTCCTCCGGCAAAACTCTTGCCAGAACTGGAGTCCCTGGGCTAGCTCCTCCCGACAGCACACCGGCAAGGTGTAGGAGTAGGTCTCGTCCATCTTCTTTAGGCAGTTGATGCCAGCCTCTCGGCACGTGAATCGGTGCAATACGTGCGATCGCTCGTACTCGATCAGCACCCGATTCAATTCGAGCTTCGCCGCAAGCGGGAGCCACGTGTCGCGTCGCAGCACCGCCCCGCCGCCCGCCATGGCCGAATCCGTGGAGAACATGACGTCCGGACAAGCCATTGCCAGGTGACTGGCGCTCAACTTCAAGAAGAACTCCTGGAAGGCCACGGCGGCCATTGATGAGACTTCCGTCTCGCGGAGGAGGCGACTGTATCCGAGAAACGGCCCGTCCACGTAGTCGCAGAACATGCACTCGCTCTGGGAATGATGGTAACCTTTGCGATAACGTAGCACGTAATTCTGTAATTTCGCCTGGAAGCAGCCGACCTTCCAGTGACTGCTGACGTTCCTCGTGGACCCTCCAACAGCGCCCACACCAGGAGTCTCGGTGAGCACCCGCACCAAACGGTCCAGGGGAGAATCGAGCATGTGGTAGTTGCGCATGTCGCGTGCCACCAGAGTTAGGGGCGTCTTGACGTGGCCGAATGCGGCGCTCCAATCACTTTTGCCCGCCGATTGATTGACTGGTTTCAGCAACGTCACCTGTGGCTCAGTACCCTCTCGATTCAATGATTTTGCCAGTTGTATGACGTTCTGAGATTCCTCCAGGCAGGCGACGATTACTCGCACTTTTGGATAGGATGTGTTGAAGTCTAACAACAACTGTTCCACTACCTCTGCTGGTTCTTCAGTAAAATCGCAGGCGTTGACCACAATGGTCAGCAGCTCGCGTATTGGTGTCGTAACGGTGCAATTGAGTGTGCGCCATAGAAAGCCTGACTCGAAGCCCTCGTATACCTCGGGACACACCATCGGAATGCCACTAGCAATCACTTTGTCCGTCAATTGGTTTTCTTTACTGTTTTCCGGAAATTTCTGCGATTCGCGGTTCAGGGATTTATTTTCCGTGAGCTTGATCAGTGGATTCAGTTTGGTGACTATCCTTTTCAGAGTGACTACGTCAATATAGCTTGGTGGTGTCTGCTTAAAGAAGGCCTCCTCCAATTTTCTGTGGACGTCCATCAGTTGCAGAGCAGCTTCTCGTCCGTCCAATATGGTCAACGGTCGTTTGGAATTGATATTATCCTTTACAAAATTGTCAGTTAATTGCCACTGGGTGTTTGCTCTATTCACTTTAACGTTAGGAATAGCGTTGGTTGATTGTGACGAATGCCAACCGTACCACACACTAAATATTGCGCAAGTTATAATAATGGCGACGTAAATACGAAGATTTAAATTCAGGTATATTAACAGTGCTAGGCGCTTTCCGGAAGTTATCGTCATTTTCGGACCAGCTAATGATTATACCTTCTGAAATATGACATTTCTGGAGCCTTGGGTATTAAGCCATCGTTCGTTCTGATCTAAGAGTAAATTAAAAAAGAATAAATCAGTTTAATGACATTCATTGGTTGATTGTCTTTTTTCAGAGAGCTAATCCCAGCCAGCCCTGTTATTTTGTTATCCGTGCTTGTGCGGAGGATGTGATGAGCTGGCCGGTATGAAAATTGGTGGATGCGGGTTATCGGCCGGAAAGGTGCGTGCGGAAAAGTTTAAATGGATGACTTACATTTCTTTAGAGTATCTTCTTAAAGGAATCTCATCCTACATTACGTTTTGTTGGTTGGCATACTCTGGTATCCCGGCAGGGAAAGGAATTTGTGATTGAGAATTTGTTGTACCGTTTCAAACTTACTGGCTTACATTAAATTGGAACATTATATTCGATGTAAATGTAGCTTGTTGGAACGACAGCCAAATGGGAATAAATGGATGTGTTTTAGCGATACTCGGTGCAATGAAACTACAATTGACATGTGCGCATCTCCATATGCACTCAAACACAGTTGACGGCGTTTCGTGATCGTATTGATCATAATTAAACACATATTGGATGCAGCTGGATACTTTATTGGTGGCACCGGATTATTATGATATATTTAAGTATATTATTATTTCTCCTGCTCTACTGTAGATGTGGAGTCAGTACACTAACGTGATTTAATGTGGCTTGAGCTCTTGTCACCATTTCGACCAAACCTGAATGCAATCCATATACACGTATCTCCACATTTATGAAAGAAGTACATAATTGACATTTGGTCCGAGATGAAATTTGATGTGTTTGGGTTTATTTACTTCTAATTCAAAATTTCCCCTAGAAATAATGTAGCCCTAGTCGATGATTCAGCACTTTTACAAAGGACACATTTTCACCAGTATGATGATAAATGATCGAGAGCCAGCGCCGGGTACCGTACCCGAACTTTTGAACTAGAAGTATGTCTCTCTCTCTCTTCCTCGTTACCTATGAAAATATTGATTCCGGCAACTCGCTAAAAAGCCTGGCGCACATTGGCAGACTGGAGTTTTGTAAAACTAGGACCAGCCTCCTAATATGCGCTAAACTTGAGTCTTTCGCGAGAGCTCATATTACATATGTTTTTTTGTAGTATTACCACACACAAACCTGATAAATGTACGATTCTCTTGGATAGCACGAAAAATGTATTCTATAAATAGAACGCAAGTGGCCCAAGTTTGCAAAGCGGCTCCGAGTTCGGGTAATTAGTCAAATGGGAATAATATTTGAAGAAGTGGAACACTCGCAATTTCCAAAGCATGTGAATGTGTTCATTTATGTATAATTGTTTGCAAGACATCTCTTAAATTAAGTTAAGGAATTTTTTTTATTTCCCCAATCAACTGTAGTCAACCGCTCTACAGGCGTTACTTAATGTAACGTCCCCTCATGGTGTTTAGGCACTGTGCGAGGGGAACGACCAGTACCCCGGGATCAAAAATTTCGTGGAAATTTCTCTCGCCCGATGAATTCCGGAGATGTCGGCCGGGATTGAACCTGCGATCACGAGTATAGTAATCCGATGCAGCTTCGGTTTCATGTGAGGTCTGTGAGAAAGGTTTGTTTCATTTCGAATATCCCGCCCGAGCAATGGTGTACAACTCTGACATCTGTTGGCAATCGCGGGTATAAAATGTAGCGAAATTGCGCTCAGTCGGGAAATCTCTTTTTGACAGAGGCTGACTACAACGAGTGGCAATCCTGCACCAGTTCGCAGTCGGACCGGCACGTATCTGAAAGCAGGCAAGGAGCAAGCAGCGGGGCACCGAATTTAAAAAAAAAAAATTATGAAGCGATCAGTTCTGTGTTTGGCCAAATTGGTGCCGAAAAATTTCTCGCAAGATACATCTCATGCGCGTCAATATGCAATTGCCGTCTCCACCAATTTGGGAATCGGTAAGTTTTTATTTCAAATATACACGATATACATTTTTTGTATTATTCGGTAGAAATGTCAAATGGGCGCAATGCGCAAGCCGTGTGCTCGCTCTATAGAGTTGTTAGAGCAGACACCAAATTTCGCCTACCCATTTGGCAAGGTCACCCGAGAAACATCGGGTGATGCCATCACCTGATCGTCAGCAGTTCCTGGCCAGCGGTTCGCATACGGCGGTGCGTGTTCTCTCGAGTGTCGAATGCGTTGGCGAAACCGCATTTGCTACCTGCTTGACAACAGGTTTCACTGCAGCGGAAACGTTTGGTCGCCACTGCTTCCACCTGTGCCCTTGCGGACAAAGTTATTCGGAATGAAATCGGGTGATATATAATCGTACGATGCTTTTCTTTCTCAAGAAACATTTTGAACGATGTTTAAAAACGTAATCTGATAGTAAATTTATCAGTTAAATTAGAAAGACTGCTCAGAAACTCTTTCTCATTAATATTGTAAGTTTTATAAATATAATGTTTAAAAAAGTAAATATTTCACTTATACCCTGTGTTGCTAGTCCGAAACAATTTGATTTAAAATAAGTAATTGGCTTGCATTTTTACATTAAATCAAATTGGTAAATCCGGAAACGCTATTTCCTATTTATTCCCACATAATTAAGCGTCGCATTGTCCACTAATGAGTGCGGAAGTTCGGATGCGCCCGCCGTTTTTGCCACCAAATTTTTATTTCCGTTTTTAAAAATAAGTTTCAGATGGTAATAACAGATGACAAACAGACCTTTCCGGGTAAACAAACGGGAAGCAACGCTAAAATAAAACAAATCAAAGTGCCAACAATAGATGACTACGTATGAATGACTAACTCAATTATGCGATTATAGCTTAATGATGGCGCGCACCAAAAAAAAAAGTCTGAAATTTATCATTCGAACAAATCTATTCTGACAAGACGAATGGCGAATTGGCTGCATTTTATGAATCTGGTTTAGTATCCTTGTCAATTTTGTTATCGAATGCATATGAAATAGCATTCGAGAATCCGAATGAGCCACCACGTGTGAAGGTGAAGGTTGAGCATCACTGCCAACAAATTGCCTTATCCTCCGAGTCCCCCAGTGCATTGACACGTGTGAGAAACCTGCTCTTGGCCATAGGATTTACACGTTGTTGGCACGCTTTTTCGGCGGCTTATCTCTGCGAATTTATAATCGCAACCTCGTGTGCATGAGTACAATATACACTTATGTGCCACCGTTTAAACAAGTGTGATTTCAATTATCTTGTGTAAACAACGATAAAGTTTCCTTTATCGTCCACGCGCAGAATAATTTCACCAGCATATACTGTATTTTTTAAATAATATTTGAATTTTAAGATCATAATAATATTCTATGCTGGGAAAAGTTGAGGGCAGCAGAAAAAGGGCTAGACTTTGCAGCCAACTACTGGCCATATGCACCAACGTTATCTCACGATAAAGATGGCGCTATCCGTAGATTTATCCTGAGTTTCGATGCACCAACGCAAGATAGCGCTATCCTGAGATTAATCCGAGATAAAAGTTATCCCGCCGATTTTGGCCGGATAACTCGCTATCTCGAGATTTCCAAGATGGCGGAATGATTTCTGATTTCTAGCGGTGGATCTTGGAATACGAAGAAATATTCTGGGAAAACGTTTGAAAACTAAAAGATTATCAGCCTTTTTCATTCCAAACAAAATTAGCTAACCCATTAACCTTTTAGCAAACATGAGAGCTGACATGAGCCAAATTAGCCCTACAGGTCTAGGCCATATCCTAAGCATTGGGCATGCCTAGTTATTTCCGTGATCGCCGGTTCTATTGCTGTAGTGTTGTTGCTGAGTGAGACCGTCAGCATTTTTCGAGCGAGAGAAATTCTTATTCCCTCCTTCCTTCGGAAACGAAATAAATCGTGACCCGTGCCTGTACGATATCATGTAAGCATACAGTTTGTGGACGTTCATGTGCAGCCAGCATACAGTTTGTACATGTGCATGTTCAGATCAACGCTGTGGATTACGTTACGCGTACATGTACTTGTCATTTGTTGGCTACGGTACATGCACATATTCGCTACAAGTTTCGCTACAAAGTT
>JAQGBY010000238.1:0-53110 GCA_034698785.1 Mycogona germanica | reverse complement strand
GAGTAATTCCTACGCACGCCTTCCTTCGGAATGGAAGTAAAGCCGTGGGACCCGTGCCTGTACGATTTCAGGTACACCTTAAAGATCCCTAATTAGATAGCTTATACTAAGCCTGGGCTAAGCAAAATTACCAGGTCGCCTCCTGGAGGTGGGGGCTTAGGGTGATCACGCTGGTGGACCTCAGGTGAAGCATCTGATTGAATTGAAGCATTCGGTTGTTCAAGGCGGCGGCGTTAAAAATTGCTGCTTTTCGAAACCAATGAGAAATAGATTTTGCTCGGTGAGCCAATCGGTGTGCAGAATTGCACAAAAGCACACCCACGGAACCCAAAAGCAAAGGACCATTTTGATTCAATTTTATAAAATTTGGTAAAATACAAATCACAAAATTTTTATTTTCATGTTTATATTAGTTGATATTAATTTGAATGGAGGGCTTGGTTGCGTCTAATTTTTCCATTTCATTAAAAAAAATTCATTTAAGCATCAATATTAAATATATTGTGGAGAAGCTGTGTGAACGTGCTCCACATTGCGATCCACTTGCAATACAGTGCAAGGTATGGGGCAATATGTTAAAGAATTTCAAAACTGACCCTGTTTTGTTCTGAGCGGCCGATTTTAACCCAGCCCAGTACTAAAACCGAAAACAGATTAGCTATGCGTCCGACGTATGGCAGTTGAATTATCTTCTTATCTAAGAATAGGCGGTGGAGGTGGTAGGTGGTGGTTGAGGGAAAGGAGGCGCTCTGTGTGTGGGCGGACACACCTTGTGGAAGAAGTCGCGCGGCGGAAAAATGTCAGGCACGCGGGCACCCCCGCCCCTCATTCTCCCGAACTCCTCTTCCTCACCTTTCGAGTCTCTTGTCATCCGTGAGGGAGTCGACCAAACCCCACCGATTCTTTCGGGTCCGGGCCACACATCAGAGGCAAGGTCAAATACGTAGAGCACCGTCACTGCCTCCCGAGACCCCGCATCAACGTTTGTGAACAACGAACATGAACTTCGGTGGGCGATTACCACAAAGCCTGGCACATGTCGCAGACGATGCGATTTTCCGTCCGATACTGTATATTGATTCTGAAGCGCTTTCAAAAACGAGGTTATGGTTCTTAACGCGCATTTGTGAACGGGGCCAGTTCTAATTAAATTTAGTGCAACAAATGTAAAAGCGTCGCTCCGGCTAAAGTGTTCGTCGCGGTTTCCGGTTGGATTATGTTCCTCTGCTTATCATTGGTCGCATAAGCGCAATAAGCATTTCTTTAATCTTTGATTTTGTTCATTTCATTTGAATCACAAGATTCCAAGTACTGTGGGTCTCATGAAAATATAGCGTATACAAACCGCATTGTAAACTATTTTCCGTTCATAGTCATGAAGTTTTTTTGTTCAATTTATTGCATTGCAAATTACATGCCCATTTATTTTACCAGTGGTTCGTCTGCCATAGACCACCATTAGGTTTGTGTTTTTTAAGGTCTGTAAAATTCAGAACCATAAAATGATATGGGGTGCGTCATCGCTTTTGCGACTCCCGCCTTGGAATTTCAGACGTACTCTCGTATTAAACATTGCCCAAAACGTTTTTCACCACAATGCAGTTGCTTGCTTGGTTTCGCGTACAACGTCAAAGCAGGGAAATAATTTATAGTATCTAATGCACATAACGTTTTTCTTAACGTCTTCCCGTAAATATTAATAACAATTATAAATGGGAGAAAGTTGATGAATTATTTTTAAAGGTACAGGGAGTAAAATGGTTCAAGCAGAACGTTGTTTAATTTCAATTTATTGTCTACCTAGACATATAAATGATTCATAAGCCGAAATAGTCATGCCCTAATGCCCGTATTTTGGCCTATCTGAAATGAATTTCTGCGACTTTTTATACGTTATCGAGTTCGAAGGTTTGTAAGTATTTAGTAAATCGTCTCTATATACGTGCACAAAATGCGCACAGTGTTTTATCATTCATAATCGCATTTATCGCTTGCATTAGCTGGCCTTATGCCAACAGCTTTCGAGCGAGTGAATTTATTGAGACTCCCGTTCCGCGAATATATGGCCGAAACCCGCCCCATCTTAAGCGAGATGTGTAATTAAATATGGCGTCTGCATACAGATCAATCGATAAAATCGTTTGTACACATAAGCTGGCGCAATGAGCATGACCGAATTGTAGACTTTTAAGGAAATATAAGGCGTGCAAAGTATTGTTTATGTTTATTTTCGCAATTTTGCAAATTGCATGTTCTCCTAGTCTTCAAAGGTTATAGAGAAACCGCAGTAAATTTGTTTAGAAAATATAACTGTGTAAGTAAGTTGATTTATTTTTGATGTCTTTACGAATTCTTTCTGCCAAAATTCTGGATCCCGTAATTGTAATCTTTGTGAATCAAAGGTATATTTCAATTCCAAAAGGAATATGTATGCCATTACAAATTGGATAACACAAACGCCTTGAATATGGATTGTAGAAGCGGGTAGATGCTGTCTATTGGCGAAATCGACTTCGTTCAATTGATGGTTGACGTCAATATTTCACGACTCGATTATTTATTTGTCGAATTACGGATGAAAGCATCGTGTGCGGTGGAGGTTTGGCGTTGGCGCGCGTGTAAGATGTTGCTGCGGGCCCCCTATAATTACAAGAGCTCCAATTTGCGTGAAACTCAGTAACCTGCACTTATTTGATGCAGAGTTGGTTTAATGATACAGGATGCATATTTATCGCGTACCCGCGACACGCCTCTCTCCGAGTGGGCGGATTAATCTCCGCTCGAATTATGCTCGACCTCCGACCCGGTTCGCAGTGGGAAATTATTTTCTGGGTTGTAGGGGGGGGGGGAAAGGGCAATGGATGATGCAAATAGGTCAGGCCGATGCCAAATCTCTGTTTAATCATGCAATATTTGGTTGCTTTGTCTTGCGACAAACTATAGCCAAATTATATCTATCGATGAATCAAAGTCTTGATATTTTTCTAGAAAAAGTAGGAAATACAAAGCTGATGCAGAAAGTAAGTACCGTTTGTGTATTAAAAAAGATTAGCAATTTGTTTTTATTTACATTTTATTACAGAAACATCTACACACCTTAACTACTTTTTGACATATTCACCATGCGAATTAAGGCACATGTCATATCTTGATACGACATCTTCATATGTCATATCTTGATATCAGTTGCTCGGGAGATATGCACAAACGATACTTTCTGGATCAGCTTTGTATTTCTGCCACACTTGATGACATGACCCGATGTGCTAGCATTCGATCTGACCATTTGGGGATAATTACGAGAGCGTAATTCTCACATAAGATTTCAACGATACTATCGAGCAATGGACGAAATCTTCATTTCCAGTTGGCTCCTCATAGCACTATGAACACAAATGATGTATGTGCGAGGATAAATTACGCCATAACTGCTGCAGACGGACCTAAAAGGAAACTAAGATAACTCCTGTACTCAAAACCATCTGTCTTTAGTAACACAAATAAATTAAATAGAAGTACGACTCGTCGTAACCCAGTTGGTTTAGCGACTGACTGTGGCTCGACGGTCCCGGGTTCGATTCCCGGCGCGGGCTCTCGAAAATTTCGATCCCGGGGTACTGGTCGTTCCCCTCGCATAGTGGGGACGTAACGCCAGTAGTGCGGTTGACTACAGTTGATTTATTAAAAAAAAAATATATATCTTTTAACAGATTCATAATTTTTATTTGAGGCTTTGTACTCGTAAATATACTATTTGTATGACGATATTGAATTGGGTATTGCCGGAACATACACTGTACATGCACCAAAACAAACTACTTATATGATTGATCGTAATATCCGGACACGCTTGGCAAACGCTGAGCAAGCGTTTAGTCCCGTGATGGGTGCTGGCGGACTATTAATTGCCATTCTCCGCCAACGACGGGTAGCCAGTCTGTGCCCAACACCTAAGAGCTGATTCAGGTAATTAACCAACAGCCTCTACGAACGGATCCTCCGTATAATGGTCCGACAATTAAATGCGCGATGACGCAAGAGATTATTGTAGGAGACCCTCAATGATGAAAGTGTCTCAACCTATTTTCCCCCAGTGTGATTCTGTGCAACTCGCTCGCGTATGCATTAAATTTCGCGCCGCTAATTGAACGCTCCCTCGCCATTATCTGCTGACCAAACAATGAACCGTGTTTCTGCGGATAATTAATTTCGCATTCCTGCCGCTCAACTGTGAATGAGCATATGCAATACATGAACCACGTTTGCACAGTATATATATGGATCAGGTGAACAGTAAACGGAAATTTTCCATGAGGTAGTTATAGAAATGGAGTCACAACTCCAATATCAGGAGTTTTAACAAAACATCTTTAACGTGATTGATTTGTGACTTTCATAATTGCGAATTATAATCTTATGTAATAAAACACAGCTTTTGAGTAAGGCGAAAATTTGTTTGGCTACATTCCAAGCCTCAAAATATGGCTGCCAATTAGCACAGAGCGTTACGACATTGGGACAAAATTGGCGAGACTGACAAATAACGGCACCCATCTCAAATGTTCTCAAGAATAAAAAAGGGGTAAAGCCTGTTTGCGTAACGGAATCAGTTCCGCGCATGCGCATCTTATAACGACGGTTAAAAGATAATAAATTTAATATATTCATCCTCATTTGAAATTGTGATTCGTTGTTGGTTAACCAGTTTCAAACTGCGTATTACAAATTGATTCGGTCACATTCATTTGACCAAAAACAGAGATCACTACCTTGTTGTGTGTAATCTAATCATAATGTAAAAGTACTCGTACCTAATAACTGAGTCGGCAAATGGTCGTGCGGAGATAATTCTATATATGCATATAGGAATTGAGCCTGGCAAAAGCATTGTAGTTAGTTCAACAATATTTGATGGCGCCCTTCGAACCTGTCCCGACTATTCGACTCTATAGATGTGGCCTATACATGTTTGTATGCGGCAGCTCATTAAAATTTTGTAGAGCACATGTATAGCGGTTGGATCATTAAATTGATTCTTGGCGCCTTTGGCACAAAAAAAAAGGTTTGTGTCTGTCGTGCACGCAGACGTGCGGAGGAGGCTGATTAGCCATTCTAATTAATTTCGGAAGCGTGATGCCCCGATTAAGAAGAATGGTGCGTGATAAGGAGCTATATACGCGCATATAATCAATTAAAATTCTCCTTACGATGGCCTATCTGAGATGTACTCAATGTCAAGTGAACAATAAATTTACCACCTCAGACCCCCTCCCACATTGTCTATCATTAACAATGCTGCTGTTGGTCATGCGCCAGGAACGCAGTTACAGGAGACTACAATTTTTAAAAACTCAGTTTTGCCTGTGAAATTTGAAACGAACTATCCTAGTTACATTGGCCAAACATGCTTGAGCAGAGTGCCTTTGACATTGAACATAATCTGCTTGTCCGTGCTTCGACAAAAAATTACTAGCCACAATTTGTCCATCTCAATTGTGTTAAAAATGTAATAAGATTTGACCACGTGATCTGTGTCGCTTGAGATGGGCACAATCTGATAGGAAAATTTGCCCCAATCTCAAGCCCAGTTGAAATATCTCAAGTAGCCAGAAGTATTGAAAAACACAGCGCTAGATAGTAGTATAGCGGCATAATCTGAAAGTTACAGGAGACAAAATGACGAATGGAATGACATTTGTAAGAATTTCTTTCACTGACCACACCACACTCTTTCGGATTATGCCGCTATGCTATATATATATATATATATAGAGCGCTGTGTTTTTTTCAATTTAGTTGTATGGCTCGTGCTTTTGTACTTTTTAGTTTTAGCCTGAAGCATGCTTACCATATAACTGTGCTGTAAGATACTTTTTTTTTAATTCAATGAAGTGACGGGTCACAACAGGAAGATTCTGTACCCCTCTCAGTGCACTTGAGAAGACTAGTTAAAATGTCACGAGCGCTAACATCACACCATAAAACGTGATTAAAAAAATTAAATATCTAATCTGTTCAAGACGAAAATGTATTTTTTCCTTTTTTAAAATATAGTAATCTTGAGGAATCAATTGAATGTTACGCCGTTCGTAAGTTTCAATGGCGGACAGAATAAAAACATACAAAATCAGGAAACCATACAAACAAAAAAGACACACTTTTAGAATTATAGCATGGATAATTAGAGATATGGAATCTAATGAGAAACATGACTCGGAAATCAATGGTACCAAGTGATTGGCGCTCGAATTTCAGCACCATTTCGGTCAAGAAGAGATGACATGTTTGAATCTTCTGGTAAACCAATGGTAAAGTAACATAAAGCTATCGTCGGATTTTATTTTTTTAAATACTTAAGGACAGTTAACCGATGTGATATTATTTTCTTATTAATTGATACTCAGAGACTCTCTTTGTTCCAAATACGAATATTCGACAATGTGACTTTTTAGTTGAGATTTCGATTCTTTTATCACACAGAAAGTGGCATCGCCATATCGGAATGATCGTTAGCTTTTCCTAATTCGGTTGGATTTCTAAAAAGTATCATGTGACATTTTAAAAAGTGCGTCAGTGTGGAGTTAATTTCGTGAGATTTGGTCGATGTTCAAATTCATCTGAACGAAACCTGGCTGCGTTAGTTTCCTTTTGAATTAACTGAAGATAATTTTGTGTCGATGAGGGTCTCAAGATGGTACCTTGAATGGCGGGCGGCCGAATTATGCCGCGTCTCTGATCAGTTCAACGACATTCCGTCCAGGACGAAAATATTTTAATTATTCTTAGCGTGGCATCGAGTATTATCTATAATAGAAACAGTCTTTTGTTGATTAAAACCTGCGTGTGACCGGTTTGATATAAAACGCGCCATGGGGAAACGGCCAAGCGTGTGCTATGTTTTCCCCAACCCCATCCTCCCCTTTTCAACTCCTCCTCCTACCATTTGGCATTTCTTTTGTTTTCGAGTATAACTGGAGATGATGGGAGGTGCGGTCGTGGGTCGTGAGGCAATAGGCCCATTTACCATGCATAAAAAACCGCTCGAGACGCTATATTGTATAAGGAGGCCAGGTGCTTATTTTGCGCCATCTGCATGTTCGTAAAGGCCAATATATTCTGGTATACGATACATGAAACATGCATTGCATCCTCCTAAGAGCAGCACGCTTTACAAAAGAAAGACATTTATTTATTGCATGCCGTAAGTATGTTCTCTATTGCAGAATTATTTTGAAATTAAAAATTGTAAGATTGCACTAAGTACTAATTTATATTCGTACGCATTTTTGCAGATTTCAAAATTGAAAGGCCATTTCTAGAAAATAAATATATAATCCAGATTCGGACATATGGTTTTCCATATAGCATCGTTACATTTGAGAATATGATCATTTAGGAGGTTCACCAAAGCAACCCCCCCCCCGGGTGTAACTTCAATTTGTTTGCCTATCTTATTAATCGTTACATTTACGTCTCGATTGCTCTTGCCTCACGCTGGTGCATCATTTCACTCTTTCGATCAAATTAACATTATATTTTTTACAAAAATAAAATGAAGTCGAATTACTTGTTCCGCCACAAAATTCACTTGTCAATAACCGCATTCAAAGCGTTCAAGATTCGGAGTTTCGACCTTGCTGTTTCAGACTTGGTCCAGTTTAACTCGTTATTCTTGTGAAGAAGATTGTTTCCCATAAAAACGATATCGCGATTCGGACTTCTTTACAGAGCGCCATTAAAAACCCCTGAAATTATTAATGGTTGTAATTCAGTGCCACCCGGGGAAAGGGAGTTAAAAGCAAATAAAGAATGGGCAAAGCCCGGCAAAACCCAGGACATGACTGGGGAAACGACGTACGTGTCCTGGGGTTTGCCCTTTTTTATTTCATATTATCCGACGACATATTTCTTTATAGTTGCATTTCTACGAAACACAAAATATTTTAAAGCGATTCTTGGATATTTATCTGCCACAGTATTATTGGCCCACACTGTACACTTGTATATTTGAAGCACTCTAGGGTTTCACATTTTTGTTCCCAGTTACATGCACCCAACAGGGATGGGGGTCACGTTAGGATAAATACTGACCTATTCCTTATATTGCACATGTGAAAATCAACTGGGGAAATATACAAAAGACTGGTGGGGGAGGGCGTGGAGTTAGCCCTCGCCTGTGCAGGAGGCCATTTGCATTGAGATGTGCAGCACCGCGCATCTTCGGAGGTCATTATTTTAGAAACTCAATTCGGCGACAATGACCCGTGACATCCGCCTACTTCTGCACTCTATTGATGATCGTGCCATCCATATACCTATGAGCACGCATAGCCATCGTATGGCCTAATCATGCATCTCATTGGGAAATACATGTATGCGTAATATTCGTCAAATGATAAATAGAGATGCGCGCGCTCGGAATGCTCGTTCTGTAATCCATGCCGCGTTTCGACCGATGAAAATCGACTTGCTTGTGTCGGCCTCTGATCGTGCTGTCCTGTCGTGAAGAGACACCGTACCCTGGCTGCCCTTTCCAACGACTGGGCCGATCAAAACTTGAGAATCGCGCGTGCCAGTTGCTATCCCGGGGAGCTATGAGACGTGTTGCGCCACCGCGATTCTGCCTGAAATCGTTTTCACAATCTGGGCGATATTCCGTGTTTTAATTTATTTTCTTCTCCTACGAAAATCAGCAGGACGAAACATCCTTATGGCGTAAAACCCAGATTGCGCCACTAGATTTGCAGTTGTGCAACTTGCCATTTTTTTTTGTACTAATAATCACGTTTATTATTGTATAATAACAAACCTAAACCAACCAACCCGAGCGTCGTTTGAATTCAATATGAACAACCAGAATTACATTTCTTAAAGTCATGGCAACGATCGTTACCAGAGACTTGATAACTAAATCAAGAAATTTAACATTTCAAATAGCCACGTTTCTAGAAAGTTGACAGTAAAGAAGTAGTTGAATGGTTTGATTTATCCTTTACAAAATAAAATGTACGTAAACACGGAAGCGAATAGAGTCCCGACCTTTTGGACCAACGGGCACTGTGTGTGACCTATTTAGTCCTACTTGGTTCATTTGTATAAAAAAATATTTGTTTTTAAAGCAAGTTGGTAAGTGGTAGACACAGAGTAATGTCATTTTATTTCAGTTTAATGTGCCCATTCTCAATGCATTTCTCATACTGTGCATGAATGCGAGATAGTGCCTGTGACATTTTGATCCGTTAAGTGTATGGATGCGGAGTATATTGACTTGTGTTGCGAATATTGTTGTGAAGACCAGTTTGACGTTGAAAGCATGGCGTGACATCACCATCACCATCAGCGTGGCCGAGAGATAACGAGTTTACTTGTCGAGTCATTTGTGACCCCGCGTGTAGGCCTACTTGTGCATGAGTGTTCTGTAACGCAACGTCTTCGCGCCGAGGACAAAAAAACCAATATGCGAACATGAAATGCTCCTTTGCGCATTATTGTCGTCTATACTATAGATTTAGGATGCCCGATAATAAATTTTAGCCCTTCGAGAATGACACATGCTTTGCAAAATATCATATCCATGGGTATTTCAAACATGGTCCATTGGTACCATATTTGGTACCTATATCGTTCATGTGACGATGTCGTCGGACCATTAGTTTTTTGTAATGTTGATAAGGTTAGGCCTTTTATTGCCTGTACTTTACAATTGAAATCTTAAATATTTCTTAGTTATCAAAATCGTATTGGGCGCGCTTGAATAATCAAAGCAGACGCAAATCACTATTATTAGAAAATTCAATTCAATTGTCGCTCTCATCGTCGGCGCCATTTCGGTCAAGAAGAGATACCATATTTGAATTTTTCGGTGTTAAAAGTAGCGACAGTTAATATTGTGCCACTCCATAAAAAATACACAAAAATACAACCGCCAATCAGCACCAGACACTCATTTAGCAAGTAGGTCCCTGACTAACAGTGACGGCTGGTCACCCTGTTCTTATCCACCGAACACCTGCCGCCATTGCATGCCGATACCTTTTTTTTTAGCGCCACACACACGCTCACATTCACCGCAAGCCGTCATTTTTTGCGCCACTCCGCCCACGCGTCCGCTCCACCCCGGGATCTTCTTTGCTGCGGCGGTAGCGTCGGGCGGCGTGAGCATTGACGATTTCATTCGTTGGAAAGAGCCACCCCACCCCAATCCATCCCACTTCCAACCACTGCTGTGAGTCTGCAACATGCAAATGAAGGGCATTCGCGCGAGGCCTGCGCGTGCCTCGCTTTCGCCTTGTTCCGCTCTCTGTCGCACGTGCTTCACCCTCCTCATCACCACCACCACCACCACCCACTCACACCACCCACATCATTCTGCCACCACCCTTGCACCTCGCTCCTTATACCGTCCCAACGATGTGAGCTGTGTCCATGAACACCCATACATCAACTCGCTGAGCGCGTGAGACCCACAGCCACAAGCGAACATGTTCCCTCGTATGGTGTTCTGAAGATTTCGTTTGGGAAAGTGATTTTGCCAAAGAAACGATAATGTGGTTAGCGGAATGGATTGGGATTCCCAAGGTTTGTGACCGTTTGTGATTTACAGTGTCTCACAGCCTGTAGTTCCAATCGCAATCGCCGAATTAACGCCTCGTGGTGGCGCTCTGAAGTGGCAATATCAACAATTTTGGACCGGTCTTATCGCTTGAGTATTGAAACAGTGTTGGCATGAGAGAACAAACACGGGACGGAGTCGTGGAAAATCGACTCTCTTATGGTTAAACGTGGTGACTTCGTCGACTTTTTACACATTTTTCGGGTATAGTTATCACTCGATTCATATGCCTTATAGTGTCAGCATGATTTATGTTTTCACTGTTTACAACGTCAACGGTTCTTTCTCATTGGCCTAAATTCATGGAATCAACGGCGTAAACCTTATACGCGAAAATGACGAATACAGAACATGTAAAATGTCATTTTTTTCAAGTTCTAAATTATCTCTTTGTCAAAATACAATTCACTATGGTCTGTGGAGGATTTATAATGGACAGACAGGCGAATCGTCGATGGATGATTTATGGTGGTCGCGCGGGGGTCTGACGAGGGGGTCCGGTTTTTGCGGCGGCAGGATAAGGATAGAGGAGGAGGGGGGGGGGTGAACCAACCGCAGCGCATGCCAGGCAACTCGTGATCTTTTTATTTTGACCTTATTGGTTTGGCAGGGGGCGGACTTACTCTGGAGTTAGTACTGCTAAAATTTGTGGAGTATCTTTCAGGTTTGTAAAGCCTCTCAAGTTAAAGATATTTGATACAAATTTAAGCACTTCAGTCGATTGACGGACGCAATTTGCTAGCGTTTTTTAATTTTTACCGGATTTTAACGATTTCAGATTAAGGGAGTTCCAGTTTCTTACTTCTTACCACTAATTGAGCATGTAATTTCACCAGTTTTTTCAGTTGGATGATATATTACTGACAACAAAAAAAGACTTTCTTAACTTCTTGATTCTTCGCATCATAGTTCTTTCTATATTTATGTTCATGTAACGAATCATTTGAGGTTCATATGAGGAATGTACTCGTAAAGCTCCTGTAGGTCAAATTGGGTAAAAAACATAAGAAAACCTATAAATTGGAAACATCATAATGTACACTTTAACTTCCGAATATAGTCCACTAATTGAGACTTCGGATATGTTGGGGGTGGGGAGTGATGTCCCCAGCGGGTTTGTTTTGCGTTGTTTCTTTTTGGTTTAGCCCGCCCTCTCCTCCCTCACCTTCAGGATGCCATCCCATTTCTCCTATTCCCGCATCTCCATGTATAGATGAAAAAAAGTGTCTTAAGTGAACCCCGTGATCTCCACTTAAATTGCAATGTCTTAACACCAATTCCTGAAATGATTGCGAATCCGCCCTGTCATATACATAACAATGGCGCGGCTATTGCTGGCGCGCGGATCGTACCTGTACAGCACGCCGCATTCCTTATAAATTTGCGTCGTGCCGAATATGTTAGACGGGGAATAGAACAAATACATTTCCTCTTGAGACCTCCTCCCCCACCTTACCGCATGTATAAATACATCGAAAGTATGCCTCAGGAGCACCCTATAGGTGAGAAGCGCTCGTGTCCAACTCTCAGCTAACGCCTGTCGCAAGGGCGACATATAATATGCTGGCTGACTCTCCACCCAAAGTGAAAAACAAATTAAAAATATAGGGTAATAAAATTTAATACAATGAGTGACAAATGTATTACTGATACATCGCAGTTACTGGTGCCTTCTAGCGTTCCTGAATAGTGCAATCCATTGCAGTTGTAGGAAATAGATTATACGAGAACTATCAAAGGTATGGGCATACGTATAACCAATAGTTTCTTCCACAAGCGCTATTATCGAAGAAAGGTGATTGGGGGATGTTTATGCAGCACAACCGTAACCTGCCACCTGCCAAATGAATATTTAAGCCCCACCTAGTGCTAAATTGCTCAGGCGCCTCTTAACATCAAGCGTCAAATCGCTCTCAATCGCTTAAAGTAAATTCAAGTAAATAAATAATGGTTCCTGTTTTGGCGATTTTTGGAGGGTTGGGGCTTAGGAGGTTATATTTTGCGTGACGAAGTCTGTGATCGGGAGAGCTTCGCGCTTTATATTAGGAAAAATGTGCAATGGCGCTTATAAATATTCATGCGGGTCCATTTTCGCGTCTCGGCCGTCCGATGTCTGTGTGATGTGATGTTGAGCGAAATGCAAGTCGCCTATAATTGCCTTTTCATTGTTATATCAAAGCTGCCGTCCCGGTTGCCGTCATTTACGCAGTGCTGCACTCTCTGCAGGTGAGACTGTGGGGAGAGATGCTGACTGGATGTGGGTTCGCAGCTGTCCTAATGGACTCTTGACAAATTGAATATTTGAAGCACATTCCCTGTTGGTCGATAAACGCCAAAGTTAAAATATAACTTTTTTTTTGCATGCGATGGTTCAACATTGCCAAGTTCTTATAGTCACTTTGACACTGCGGCCCTATAGATGAACCGAAATTGAAATACCAGGAATTTATGATTGCACCCACCCACCCTCTCCGCATACTTCATTTGTTTTTGATTATTCCAAACCATGTAAAAGATTGCTATCGAATGTCGTATGAGGCGAGTTAGTCAATCGAGATTATCTTGACAATTGTTGTAGCTACACGTAAGTACTGTATGTAATATGTAGAGGCGTCGAGTGACGTTGTGGCTAGCATGCTGGCATTACATGACCGTATCGGAATTTCGAATGTGATGTTATAGGGCCGTGATAAGGATATAAAATTAACAGGAAAAACTATTTAACTATTTGCCACAAATGGAACCATTTGCCATTTTGTAAGTCCGTTAAAAGTCATTACGGATCGCATAGGCACGATGATTTCAAGTGGTGAAAATGGACCAAAATCAAAATAGCGCTTGGATCGCTGCACCGTGCACACGCAGAACCCGGAGCTAATAGTCGCCGCACGCGTCATGTCCCGAGAACACCCTGTTTAATTAGCGTTACGGGTGAGATGCGCGCACACCCCGCGACGATTCCGACAGGTAAAAATTAATGGGATAAATGCTTGCACGCAACACTCGAGAAAGGCACGGGCGCATCCAAGCAGGGGGGGGGACTATAGTCTATTCGTACCCCGCTCTATTAGATACAAAGAACTGCCAATCGATGGTAGATTTCCACTACTGCGCTTACTATACGCCTTGTGGCGCCACGCTCGTCAGACTGATCTCGTTTGAACGCAAAGTGTAAAGATGATTTTAAAAAATCTGGATTCGGCGGCAGATGCTGAAGCAGATTGTGTTGCTCGAAAATCCCTTCATGTGGCGAGATTGTTCCAAATATGATCTGGAGAAAATTTAGTATTTTGCGACTAGCTACTTTAGTCTAGGTGATGTTTTCCCTGAAAGCGGAAACAGCCCAAATTACAGTTTTAATATTTAGCTGCCACCAGCCAATAGAGAATCGGAGACAAACTAGGTCGAATACCAGAAAGACCGAGATAACGCAGTCCTGAATTTCAAGTTATGCTAGGCTACATATATTACTGAGCCTATTAAATTATGATTTCATTGTCGCTAGTGACTTCTTGATCCCTGTCATTAGGAGAAATATTTTATGTTTCGGAGTTTAAAAAGGCGACATGAGAGATACACGTTACACAAATCTAACCTCGTTTGGAAAGGCAATAAATAATCAAAGGAGTCCTCGATACTACATACATTTTAAATCGTTGAATGTTCATACTCGTAATTAAACACATTCTCAAGTTGAATTTGATATGACCTTTTGTCTCAAAATCAGACTTTTAAGTTGGTTTGCATTCATAACACGCAAGAATATTGAATTATGAGTCTGGTCTGTTCAATTTTTGATTAGAAAAATTACACGGCGGCGGGGACCTGACTCCCCGTTTTACGTGTTGCATATACAAATAGTACGTACCTTTGCGTTATGTACACGTACGTATACATAAGGCGATGACATGTGCAATTATAATATTTGCAAATTTATTGGCGACGACATTATCTGCCTTATTGCTGCACGCTAACACTATTACTCACCGCACTGTTTTGCAGGCGTTTACCGTTCACTGTCTACGATTTGTGTGCGTGCGTGTTCTACGATATATATTTCACTTATGAATAAAGTATTAGTGCCGGCATAATATATCACGTTGTATTCACAAACGAAAATATTCACTGGAACTCGACGATTTGTTTTATGTATTTGCACTTTGGAATTGGCGATTTCGCGAAATCGAAAGGTAAAGCATGCTTTCATCTTGTCTTTAACTTTTTAAGAAATGCAAATAGGTTGATTCCGCCTCATAACTTTTAATATCCGGTTAGGAGATGTGCTTCCCGATTACGGCGAATCGAAGCCAAGTCGGTATAGCGATCGGCTGCTGCTCAACGGTTCTGGGTTCCATTCCCGATGCGACACATGTTTGCGGTAAAATCTATTGCCCATCCACTATGACCATCTCTTGAGCTGTTTGTTAAGGATGCGCACCATCGCCTCCTGGGGGGGGGGGGGTTAGGGCGAACACGCTGGTGGACCTCCTTAACAAATATCTCAGAGACACGATTGCGCCATCCCATGACCATCTCGCGGCCATGTTTTCAACCCATTAATAAAAAATGGCATGCGTGAAAACGTGCGTATTTTCACCCGCTACATATGGGCTCTTATTTTTCTATGAACTTTTTTCTTTTGCCGTCATTCTCTATTATGGCTTGCTGTATCTAAGACTTGTGTCTCGTCATCTCCAATATTTCAGCGCAATTCTCTGTAAATTGCAGTTCCATTTTAGAAATTTTTCAATTTGTGCCCTTCGCATAGTGCCTAAACACCAATAGGGGTACAGAAACGCATGTAGTGCAGAGACTACAGTGATTAGAAAAATTTGTAAATGTATAAAATTTTGATTTAGAAATGCAGGCTTATGATGTGTGTGGTTTCACCTGAAAGATTTGAAGAAATTGACCTTAACATTAAATAAATTTCAAAACATAAAAATTCCGATCGTTATTGGCGTACCCACCTCGTATCCACCACGTCCCGACGTGGCGCAGTTTGTTAAGCGACTGACTGTGGATCACCCGGGTTCGATTCCCGGCGCGGCTCTGGCCGGGGTACTGGTGAAAATGTGCCTACAACAAAGTGCCTAAGCACTGAGAGGGGTACAGATTCTATGTAATAAATTGGTCGTCAGTATCATTCGCTGGTGGTTAAATGCGCCTGTCTCCCACGAGAAATATCACATAGTTGGTTAAATACGTGGTTTTGTTTTTCAACATTTGTTACACATCTTTTTTTTTACCGTTGTCCGTGGCGTGGCGCTATCACCTAAATTTGCATCGACCACATGGTGACACCCGCCACCGTGGCCAACCAGGAATCTCTCGATGGCGGCTGAAGTGACCGTTGGCGCGGGGATCCAGTTAACAGTTGATTGATGAACGCTAATTTGGCTACATGCGTGGCCACCAAAATCTGGCCCGGGGTATGTCGGCCGACGAGAAAGGAAGGAGAAGGTGAAGGATAAATGAGAGAATCAGGCTATGCGTTGGGCAGCGTGTATGGGCTAACTGATACACAGATATGTGGGATGGCGAAATGTTAACTTTTTGTGTATTTATTGTACGCACTGTTACGTTTTTTCCCCTTCTTTTTGGTGTTCTTTTCGGCGCGCATGCCTCCTGCTGTTATTCCTGGGCGCCGGCTGGACACATTTCGCATGACCACTAAATGACATTGATATGCACTGGAAAACGTCATATCTTAATTCTATGATGTTTTTATCACTTGAATCTGGAAATGCTTCCCAAGTTTGATGGATCATCTAAAAATGCCATATTATCATAAGCTTGCAAAATCTTATCCAATGCTTAATCGTTCCGAAATCTAAGGAAACGGATTACCTTTACTCATATATTGCCACAATTTTGTGAAATGTTTGCCCCGTTTCTGTGAATCATCTTGAAATTGAAATTTGTTATCTTGGGTAAAGGGGTGGCAATATCATTTGCTGCCCAGAGCGGCAACTCCAGAAAAGTGAGGCACGAGGCATGCACCAAGGAGTTAACCGCATCCCCGTGTAAGGGTCAAATTGCTGCCCACCACTGTGGCTGCAGTTAATCCGTCAAGAGACGTTCCAATGGGCGCCGCCCGCTGATCGCAGCGTCCACTTCCCGACTTCAAAATGACATCTCAGTTTTAATTCGGAAAACTATATTAAAAACTGTTGCCGTGTCTGTTCAGCGGGAGGAACTCTCTCATTTCTTAAAGTACGATTTCGGCTTCCGTCCCCCCGTGTCTCGGCGCCCCACGACACCGCATTCCATTCCCTCATCAGCGCTGTCCCGGCACTACTACTGTTTCAGGCTGCGATTGTATTACTCTCGATCCGCTCAACTGTATTTCGCCATTCAGCAATGGTTAGAGATGGCCTTTTGGAAGAGGAGGAATAATCAAATGTTAATTTCCTTTTTCCCAACAGAAGTTTTTACTTCAGATACTTTGATTATGTGATACATATGTTTAATCCTACCAATCGATAATCTATGATGACCAGATAGACAACGATCGCAGAACCAATCGCAGCGCCATCGACCTGCGTTGTTACAGCGTATCTACATCTAAAAAAATGTTTTTGCTGTCACACACGACATGCGTTCCGTTTTATTTTTATAGAAATTGGATTTCTTCGGCGAACGCGTTTAGAGCGGCGCCCACTGGTGAGTTCCCCAATTTATCTCTTTTGTTTCGCGACATGACTTTAAATTTTCCGTTTTATGCCCTCAATCCATTACAGTTGGAGATAGAGAGAAAGAACGTCTTGACGGCTTCTGCCCAGAGTTGTAGAGGACGGTGTGTGCTGTGCCTGTCACATACATGTCCGTGATCGTGACTCGTCTCACTTTTATGACCGAGGACCTGGCCGCAGCACTTTCCATTGTGACAAATAGTCCACTATTTTGAGAATTGTCAGCGACGACCCCCACATGGCTTGCCCACGCCTCGAATTTGAAGTCGACGTCGTCTATGCAGCCTGGCACGGTCATTCCTGAGACCCAGACCGGGGAGAGATGGGAGCTAGTCCTGGACTATCATCTTTGAATATTAGGTTTAGAGCAACGCGTTTATTTGGCCATTCCGAGCCATCACGAGTTTCAATTTGAAATAATGGATTAATTGCCAAAAACGAGGTGTTTCTTGAAAAAGAAAGTGGGCCGTTCCAATTGGCGTACACAGGCCCGCTTTCCGAACAAAAATAAAATACTCACGATTTTCTGGCCTTCGAGGTCATCTCATTTTTAGATAAACATTTGATTTAAAAAATATATTTTTTTTACTTTTTATGTTTTTCTTTGGCGGCGACAAGAACTGGCGACTCTTTAAAGAAAGTTAAACAATTTTTTAAAACACCAATTTCTGAAATTTTGTTATTGTAGTTTCATATAGTGCGCGCACCGAAATTTCAGAGTAAACGAGTAAACGAGAAATAAGGTCCCAGTACTGTATGACAGTCGGACTTCTTACAAATCTCTGGCATGTTACTTAAAGACAAAAAAGTATAACTACCTGCCGTCCTCCACCTGCGCGGTTCTTAGATGGATTGGAAGTGGCTCTCAGTTCTGACTTAAACGTTGTGGACCCCGTGCGGCGTGAGACTGGTACACAGCGCGCTATGGGTTTGTCGTACGTTTTCGGGACCGACGACAATTATTAGTCATGCTCCTCGCGTCTGTCTCTTTTTATCCTTTCTCGCTGGATATACTGTTTGCGTGACTATATGAGTACGTAAGAATTGGATATTTTTGCATTTGTCCTGCCGACGTAACTGTTAATTTGAGTGAAACCCAGTTTATCCAGCATATTTTTTTTAAAGGAATGAGTTTTGATTAATGATTTTGTTGATTTTTTTGGATATTATGCATTTGCGTTTGAAATACATTCTTGGTTGGATTTGAAAGTGCGTCAGTAGTCCGCAGTTTCTTTTTAACATAATCAGAATTTCGCCAACCGAAATTGGGTTATAGCTTTACAAGACCATATTTTCTATTTCTGTACCATATTTCTTATTGCAAATCTATTAAAATTTCATTAGAGACATTACAGTAGAGCATAAGGGATTCGTCAAACTTTTGCGGGGACTGCCGAAATGGATTTATATACAGTATGTCTAGTTAACAATTAAGGGACCCGTTCTCTTATGGAAGGGGCTCTTATAATTGTATTCATCGCAGTTTATACAAAAAGCCATTATTCATTTGAAGTTGAGACCAATTTGCTTGGCATCGTCATTCCAAATTTCCTCTTACATATGCTGTCACTGGCACGCCCAAGCCTTTAACCCTCAACCTCTAAAGCCCCCTCAACCCTTTCCTCTTCTGCGGCCATCCCAAGTTGTACTTTTTCAGATGCTGCTTTCTGTCTTGCGCAGAAGCAATGGCTGCCGCTGTTGTGTCCATTTCATTGTGTACGCCTAATATTTCAGATGACACGCATTTTAACTGTCGCTGTAAATGTGTAGCTCGCCGACAGCGAGTGGGTAGGATTTACGATTACAGTTCAGCTAAAAACCTATTATCAGCAGACAAGATTTGTCTGCTTCCACACACACACACACACACACATATATATACTTTATATACAGACGTTTGCTCTCTTTACCTGTAGGTTACAGTGTGTTATTTTAAGTGACCCAAAATTATGGCCTCTCAAAAAGGATAATATATTATTATGAATATATGGTGTGTCGCCTTTCTCGGACGTTGTGGCCAGCCATTGGACGACCAGTGGGTATGGGTTCGTGGCTTGCAACAAATTTCCCCATATGATTTGTCGCCCTGATTTTCCAGAAGATAATACCGACTGGCAGTTTTGTCTAACTTGTAAATTGTGTTTATCCATCTTTGCTACGTCATTACTACATTTGGTAATATTTACCGCTTGACATTTTCAAATGTAGGTATATTTGGGGAAACATTCCTCTGACACCAATTGGGTGGGGCTGCTTATGCTAAAACTGACTTTGCCTTATGGATTGGTGAACTCTTGTACTTTTTTGGCCCTGTTCATGGAAGTATTAATGCCACCCATAACCCTGGAAAGCGCATCATGCCAAGCTATTGAAACCTAGAGATGTTCCCCTGTCATGTGTTTGTATGGGATATGTGTTTTGATTTGAAAACGCAACCCTATGGCATGTTAGCAAATTTCGTCATTCCTGCACACCTCCTATGGGTTGCAAGCCTCAGCTGATTCACCCCAGTGGTGCTCTTCCGGTGTTTGTGAACCGGAAATGGCAACCCCCCAAAAAAGATTTCTGATTTGATGCCATTCACACTTATGTTGTTGCCACCCTCCTTGGGATGGCTACATGCTCAGAAAATCTAGATAAAAATTTTTCCACAATTTTATGCCCATGAAAAAAGCAGGTCCAAAGAGCTTGGGACACATTTTATTTATTGATTTCACTGCCCAGGTCTTCTACTTTTTCCGACCCCTTGCTTTGAATGTAGTGATGGTTTTTTTAAAATACGAACCATGAAACACTCTAGGGGCACCGTTGAATGTTAGAATTACTGGGTTTGGGGGGCGGTCTACCAAAAAGAATTGGGTGATTCTATCATAAGTGGCTAGAATAACCCAATACACCGTACGTTTTTCTGGAATTGGCTACAATCACTCGATCTTCTTCCCCTCTCTCTCTTTCTGTTATGCCAAACAACAACCTAATTATTATCTCATTTTTTTGTGGCGTTCAGGATTATGATGCAAAACTGTTTGGGGCATGGAAAAGCGGTGCACATTCTGTTCTAAAGAAGCGCGAATGTTTAAACTTAGATGTTGATTGTGCGAGTTGGCTGCACTTTCTTTTAGCTGGAAAGACATTTTTAGAACGCGCTTTTTTTCTGGCCTCTGGTCGAATGCGTGTTGATGAAAGGTGGGCCTAATTGTACCTGTGCGGTATGGGATGCGAGGGTCATTCAATAAATCTTGACTGCTCTAACCAGGCATGACAAAACATAATGACACATAATTTGATGTGCCACATTATCTGAAATTTTAAAACTGTGATGGGCGAGTGATTTTCTTTCAAAAATAAAAAGTAAAATTGTTTTGTGAAAAGTTTCAGTGAAGTACTAGCCAGATTTTACTGGCACCTAACGCTCGATTTTCGACGAATATTGATTTTATATAAAAAAGTTTTGATTCCGAGGTACTTGTGAAATGTGCCCCTCGCATAGTACCTAATAAGCACCAAGAGATTCCTACAAAATTAAGATTTTCTCGGGAAGAAATAATTTTTGTCTTAAGAAGTGCCCATTTGAAATGAGCCCTCAACGTGTAAACTGTACTTGGGACGTCACCTTGTTGTCACGGAATGCGACGCCGGGCATTCGATTCAGGTTAGACCGTAGAAGCATTCGCCGGATGATTTAATTTATGAGAAAAGGGTGTTCTCAGGCGCAATTACTTCTGTCCATTGCGTCCATTTTGAATGGTTGCTTTTATCATGAGAATACAGGAATTTGCTTGCGAACCTCGTAATTCGTCTTTTATATTTATGTCTGGAGACTATCAGAATTGCCCACGCATAATTTTATTTTCAAATGTTTGCCAGCCGGGAGGTCTTCTTGCGCAAGTCCAGTAATTCGCGCTTGATGTTCTCATTTTTCCCCCAACTTCATTATACAGTTGAAATCTCGTGAATGTCGTGTCATTCTTTTTTCCAAAGAATCCGTCGTTTCCTTCTCTTTTTAGTAGTTCATCTAAATGCGCCGTGTCTGTTATTTACCAATTTGCTTCACTTTCGCATCAGTTTTCCGCCTAATTTAACAACAACTTGTTGGCCAGGTGAAGTAATGGTTTTTTTTTTGTAACAAAATTGTCAGTTTCCTCGCTTCTCTATCAACCCTCCCCCACCACCACTTTCTCCTCTTTTCACCTTTATCGCACAAGTACATAGGCACTTTCTATTTATTCTCTGCACAGATAAATGAATGTGGTCTGAGGTCTTAGGTTTGCCCTAACCATATTGGCTGCTTGCAATTATGCTTCTGGAACAAGTCATCGATGTTAGCGCCTTCAAGGGAGTGGTTATTTTTGTGGAAAATATACAATAAGCGCTTTCAATATTTGACACGAGTTCAGTGTCATTAAGTATTACAATATTTCTCGCTGAACGTTTCTGTTTATCGATATTTCGCCCGTTGTACGTATCTGAGAAATTGTGTGCTTTCACTTGGTTGAAACTTGGGGAAAAAAATTTCAAGTGCACGTCAGTTCGTAATTGGCAAACTAATTCCAAAATATTTTTTTATGTAATTTGATCAAAAAAGGGGACAAGGTAACGGCGCCACCTAATGATTATGCGAAATACTAATAGAGCTGAGGTACATTGTTGTTGGTGGTGGTGGCGGTGGAGACCGGCATGTTTTTATTTCTCTCTTTTTCCCTAAACCTTTTTTATTGTGCCATTTAATGGATGGTCTGTACCGTGTTGCACTGCGTGGCAAAAAAAAAAAAGAGGATAAAAAAATAGATGCTCTCTCTTCGGAGATGGTTTATGTTCATCTCGGCACGCGCCCTGAATGAAAATGCAGAATTATTGTTGAATGCCGTTTTGCTTGCCCTTGTCCAAATAGGCGCGCGATAGACGTTGCACATTTGATGGAGCTCCGCGCTGTGTGAGAGTTGGCTCCACTTCAAAGGGGGAGATAAATATGCAGTTTTACTCGTATGTTCGTCTAGCCGTCATTATAGGAGGACAGTTGCATTTGAAATATGTGCCGAGTGTTTTTCGTTAATACTCGCGTAACAAAGTATCAACCAGCCGTCATCTAGAAATTATATGAACTATTGAAAATCATAATTGAAACCTGCGCAAGTTGCTTCTTGTTCGCCTTGTTTTCGGTTTCAATATTGTGTGGGCAACAAAATAAACCTTATTTGTTGATCAGGTTTACCGTTTGAAAGTGTAATTTTTCAGATTTCCTTCCCCTTTTTCAGAAGAGCGCGCATCATTTGAAACATAAATAAATTGCTTCTTTTTTTCTGCCATTATCGCATATTTATGTTTTAAAATGTGTCCGTAGCGAGGCGCCACTTTCACACCGCGGGTGGCAGCGCCAGCTCACCTCAAATTGTGAGCGGGCATTTTCTATAACGCACAAACCTGAATGCTCAGGCAGCCCCGAATATAAAGCGCGGCGCCCACTTCACGATCGACAACATGAGCAGCGCCGGCATAATATATTTAGAAGTTAGTTATAACATGCGAGTGAAAAATCCACTCTGGATACAAAAAATGTAGGTGCGCTTTAGCTAAGAAAAGTACAATACCCCGTGTGCTGTATGAAGAGAAAGAAGTTAAAAAAATTCCCGAGGCGGGTTGGATGTGAACAGGAAAAGTCATCTTGAATTAGTGAAAAAATGTGTTTTTTCTACCATTTTCTCCCCCATTCTTTGCTCTTGCATCCCACAGCCACCCCCACAAGTGTTTGTCGAATCGCAGCGTGCGCATATCCCCCTGAGATCGTGTGTCGTGTGGTGTGGTCATCTTGACTCGTGGGGAGTTCTTTAGAATCCTTCCATAGTTTTCACTTTTCACCTTGGCTCCGTCTTTCGATTTACTAAGCTGCTTAAGATGTCGCATTAAAAAATACCCCTACTTGCGAAAGATATTTAATTACTCATAGCTGTAATTGTAATGAAAGTGTGTATGAAATTATTGACTCCTATTTCAATAAGTAGATTGATATTTTTTATTGTTTTCAGACTGTTAGGAGAGACAATTTGTAACGTTCTTGCGTGTATCCTTCTCAGCCCCGAGCTTAGACGGCGCAATTAATGTGACATACAAATAATAAGTTACATTTCGAATTGCAGTGATCACATACCAGTACACATACCAGCTAGGTCTGGCGAGGAAATATGTGCATATGCCAAATGACACATTAAGAATAAGTAAACTGAATTTGGCTATACTCTGTATTTCCTTTTCTTTAGCCATCCATAGAATGTTTTTTGATAGAATTTTTTTATTGAAGTCAAGAAATCAAATATCCATTAATGTATCAAACAAAATGACTAGTCGAATAACAAAAAACCAAATCTTTTTACAGTGTATGAGTTCCTTTCGAATGTTTCAGTTTGTTGAGGCATTTTTTTTAAATCTTTAAACTTAATAGCTGTTCTGAGAAGCTCTCTCATTTGTTGTTTCAGCCGATGATGAAACTATGACTTTATGAACCCGATTTTGCCAAATTTAACGCGTCCGATGTGCAGCTTGCAGTTTTATTTGATCCTCTAATCCTTCCTTGATCCACGGTGGCCTGCGGGTCACACGAGGTTCAGTTCTACACTCCACAAGCTTTTTTAATACTCATAGTGAGTCTGCTCACAAGTCCGACGCACGCCGATGTAATGGTCTGCGGCAGATTTTCTGAGCGTCTTCCGTGTGGGAGGGCGATGTAAGATTTTATTATCGAATATATTACATTAAGTTGTTTTCACAGAAGTTTTCCAACGACGATCCTACTTCTTCTGGCTGACCGAGTATTGACATCAATGCTGCCGGCAGGTATCGCATATGATACGAGGGACTTCCAGAAAGTATTGGTAAAGAACTATGCGGCTACGGATAGTACACTCGTGTAATCGAGAAACCGATTTCGATTATAACAGTTGAGAAATCTAGTTCTACAGAATGTAATTTGACAAAGCTGGTTGCTTTTTCCAAATTGCTGCAGAATTCCACATTTTTAACATCTTTCGAAATGTTCATTTGTGATTTATTTCGCGCCAGTCATTAGTGATTTGGTTAGCTCTACAAACCGTTGGTTAGCGTTTGAGGTAATATGTGTTCGTGCTTGCGTTGCCTTAAAAAAAAGACAGAAATTCATTTAGGTGCATATGTTTAAACTAATATCACCGGATAAAATGTATACATTCATTTGATAGAAATGTAGTAATCATTAATTAATATGAAATCTTTCATTGGAAATATACTATATGTGTTTTCCTATTCACTAAATGCAATGAGTTTACTTTGTTTTATCCTGAATATGAAAAATGCATATACCATCATGTGATTGATTTTATTTTAAATCCCTCCAATAGTAAATATTTGGGCACTGAAGTGGTATGAAATTGCCATGTAAGTGTCATTTGCTCGGGAAATGGCTAAAGTACTTTTAGAACAATCCTCCAGTGAAATAGTTGCATCCCAGACCTGTCCACCTCGCTGAGATTTTGCCATTTCATTTCCAGCTCACCAGCTACAATGTACGGTTATGCTATAACTATGGAAAGACACTGCGCAACTTGAGACAATTTAAGTGGCGAAGTAAATTTCTGCGCCGGCCAATTTAATTGCCAACTATAAAAGTGCCACCATTAGAGGTATTGCTACTCGCGGCGCAGAATCAAGATACCTTTCTCGTTTCCGCCGGCAAAAACGTTGTGTGCGCTTGGCGCGTGCAACGTGCTGGCTGCTGATGAAACCCCGAACGCACGCGTATAGAGAAAGCTCGGTTTTTATAGATATAGCTGGACTGCAAGTTCTGTCGGGAACTATCTTCATTTAAAAAAATTATTATCCCTCCCGTCCCACACAAGTTTATGATAACAAGTGTCGAGTGTCAGGAGAACCTGGGAGGGCACACATTTTCTTCTACTAAGGGGGTTGATAAAAATGTAATTAAAACTGTAATGAGTATCTTGTAGGTTATGGACGACACGTGAGTTTAGTGTGGTTGGTGGCGGCGGCTGCAAGAACAACTTCAGATGTTGCCAAGCCTATCTTGTCTCGTGTTCAGTGGTTCGTTGACTCTTTGTTTAATGCCTTTCATGCCTGTTCCACCCGTCAGGCAGCTTGTGTGAATTTATGATTGATTGTGGCGGCCCTCTGTCAGCTTCGACCGTCAGTCACTAGATGGCGGCGCTGCATCGGATGCGCTGCTAGACGTTGCCGTTTGGCACCCCCGGTATACCCTAATACCCCCCGGTATACCACAATGAAACATTAAAATGGGGCTGCATGTATTTTTGTACACCGTTTATGTTTTGTCTGATTGCGTTATTGTCAGGTTTTTGAAATGATAAAATGTTTGTATATTGGTTTTTTTTACAATGAAATGAACATTTTTATCGAATGTGCTTTTGAAACAGTTTCGCAATAGAATTTCATATGATATAATGTGTAAAGAAAGTGTCAGAAGTAAGTGTAGCTGAAAATATCTATATTAATTATAATATAGATCCTAACCTAACTTTGTTAACATGCAGCCAGGGCCTCTTTTTTTGAGCGATATGAGAGTTACATTGTACAAAAGTTGTAGCCAACATGTTTCGGCATTCCACTTTGACAGTCAGGCATTTGAGGGTCACCAACTAGGCCACTATGCGAGTGAGTCTTGCTGATGCCGATGGTCCTTCAGACGACTATTGCCATTACTATGCGAGCCGTAAAAAAGTTAAGTTTCATTTTATGGCGTGGAATGCTTGGATTTGGCCCGGGATGCGATGAATGACTTGGTGATTTTTTTTGCCTTTTGAGAATTTATGCACCTGATTCACTCGTCGAATACAGTTTCTCTTTGTCCAACGCGGGCGATGGATTTGTTTTGGATAGGTTTATTTTAGGAGAGTTTGGAACGTTGCTCAACTGCGAGCATTTGGACTTTCCTGTGAGGCTCAGATCCTGCAAAGAAACCGCCATTCCACGCATTGTTCTGTTCAGAAATTAATGTTGTTCATACTCAGCATTTTGTGGTAGGCTTGGTGGGGCTTGTGTGTGTGTGGGTGGGGGGACGAGGGTAGTTTATCGAGCATGAGCTTGAATGTCTCAAAATTGTCTCTAAAGGTAATCGATGTCTTAAAAGTCACAGCTTTGAAGTGTAGCGAATGGCTCAGACAAGTATTTAAATTTAGACTTTACTAGCAGATATAGTTGTGTTGACTTATTCCGTTTGGACTACAGCACGAGCTAGTTTTACATTTCCAGCGTTGTTTTCAGTTAAGAACTTACATTCTTTTGCACGCACACTGACGTATCGGTGTTTTTAACGTTTAAACGTTTGGCAACGAATTAGCTAATTGCGGTGGATGTCCTGGTGTGTGTGGTACGTGTCCTGACGTTTGGCTAAGCGCACCCAGGTGCAACAATTGGAATCAAATGTCGCTAGCAACGAGTTCATTTGAAAGTAGACAGGACATTCTGCAGCAAGTATAAAAGCAAGTACATTGTGCCCCTTGTCCCACCAAAAACGTAAAGGTTTATCAAATTATCGCTAGATGGCGCCCATTCTATGAGCCATTGTGTTTTTACACACCGGCTTGTTGCGAAGTTATTGCACATCTATGAACGGGAACAAATTCCCCCATTGGGATCATTAAGAGCTGAGAGGTTTGTGCCGATACACTCATGTTCCAAAGTGCGCGACTACGATGCAACAAGCTGGTGTGGGAAAACTGAGTGGTTCGTAGGGTGGCACCATCTCGCGATCATTTAATGAAACCTCCCAATTTTTGGTGAGCAGTTCTCTGGAATGCACCAACGTTAAGAAAATAATCTTATGTGCAGCTGCCTCTAGTCTTATTTAACCCGCTTTGTCACTGACCAAAAGATGATAGCAGCGCCAGCCAGTGCTGTGCGAAGCGCGAATGGGCTGAACGGCTGTTTGTACGACTGTTTGCAGCGTTCTACGCTTGAGTAATTCGTTTCCAATGCAAATTAACATACTGTAACTACTTTCGATCGTCTCCCTTGTTGGGGTGACACGGGCATAACGTTTTTTTAATGTTCCTCGTTGGACTGACTGAGATTACGCACGGCAATCGAAATAGTATACAAATTCATTTTCGTTTCAATTATATGGATGGCCACGCAACATCTGCCTGCTGCCCTCGATTTCCCTTCTCCCCTTCTCCTATTCCGCTTTAAATCTATTTCTCTCATTCAATGTACCACCCTGTCTCATAGTCTGACACGGTGTTACGCAACACATGAACTAACCCCCACTTATGGCAAAAAAAATATGAGTAAAATTTCCTGTTGAGATGACTGGTGCACAATAAACGGCAATTGTTCACAAATTAACCATCATACATCTTCATGCCTAAACTGTATAAAGGCCACTCGTCTACAGTCGAAATTGCGGCTGACTGTGATTCGGCGGTCCCGTTTTTGATTCCCTGCGCGGTCTCTTCATTATTCGATCCCGGGGTACTGGTGAAAATGTGCCCCTCATATGATGCTATAGCACCAAGAGGGACACAGAATTATCTGTAGTGCTATAAACTGCAATGATGAACGATATAAGCTATTGCAATATTTGTTTTGCGCGATTGCAAAGAAAAACAACCCACAACACATTGTACTGCCGTAGAATGCAGTTAATTTTTAATTTGTTGCAATAAAAAGCACGTTCGAAAAACCGTTTTGCAATTGCTGACACTTTTTGTACATTGTTTCTCTTTCCCTATTAACTTTTGTTCAGCAAACGAATTACTGCTTGACGCCAAACCTGTAGGTGTGCACTATGGGTTGGGTGGATTTTTGCAGAACACCAATTTCCACATTCGACATCCATGCAGGCAGGATACCGTGTTATTTTCCTTGTGACGGTCGCGGACGGCTGCAAACTCGGACTAATTGTTACGCGCTGGGCTCAATTGATAATTTGTTTGGCATATATAGGCAGGTGGTGTGGCCACCCTCCATTTTATAAGGTGGGCAGGAGGCTGTCTGCGGGGGAGGGAAGGTTGGAGCGGAGAGCAAGAGTAGATGTACTGGATTTTACGCGGGAGTATCCTTTTCACAAGCCGACGGAAGAGTGGGGGTCACGGCGAGCCCCATCAGCAGCAGCTGCCCATTGTGTTTAATGCAACATCTAAAATATGCATATGATTTTCATTTGTTTATCAGTATTTATTGTACATCCTCCTAGGGCCTTAGTATACATAAAATTGGGGGAGCAATGCAAGAACGTTAATGATGCCAGGAAAGATTCACATTTAGCTCCATCGAAATGTCATTTCGTTTTGTCCAAACGCGTGCATGAGTTTAAAATCTCCTGCGTGGCCATTTGATATGTATCATCACGTGTGTTCGTTACGTCCAAACGAAATAACGTTACCATGTGACATAACGTGAAATGTTCCTAGCGTCAATGAAACTTTATAAGAGGTCCAACTCATCTTCTGTCATTCATAACCAATATTTCAATATTTTTGTATCCACTTTACGAAGTATTTCTATGACATAATTATTCAGCTGGAATGTGACTAGCGCTGTTGAAGAGGTGGATATCAGATCGAACCAACCGTCTGGAATGTTCACCACAGGCCAAATTAGTTTAGTCTAAACCAGTCACACTTTTGTTGGTACAAAAAAAAGTGTTTTTCTTGTGTTTCCATTATGCACAGTAGGATTGCTGTTTGAATTGTTCTCGGAACTATTAAAATCCTGATTAGTGACTAGCTGTGGGCTGGTTTCAGATTTACCGTGGTTTCTGGACGACTTCTATTCTAAGAATATGCGTTTTTATGTGGAAATTTCTATGCAAATTTTGGCTTTGAGCGAATCATGATCAGATGAAACTTTTGTAAGTTCAAATTTTTTAGACGTAAATAGGACTGTATACAAATGTATGCATGGAACCAAGCATTTAATTAACAAAAGTATGAGAAAGCGGAGCATTCTCGTATTTAACAGGTGGCGCGCCTCATGAGTGTCTGACATTTGTTAATAAATTTTAAAAATAATTTAAAATAAGGCGAAATTTGTAAGCAGGTAAGCGTCCACCCAACTGCCAAGTGCTCGTAATTTGAATTTGCAAGTGCGAATAAATCATGGCCCGAAACGTAAATACGAATAAATGTATTTCCAAAGACATATATGAACATAGGAGAAGATTAGAAAACAGTTGAACTTCTTTTCACCACACACCTTTCCTTTTGAAAACAGTTTTGGTGGCAACTTCAGACATTTTTAGTTTGATAAATAAATGGGGCAAAGCACGCCGAGTCGGATATCTTTAAAGACAAGTAATGCTAAAGAGGAGGATAGCCCGATAATTTTGAGGTTTTTTAAGTCTCCTAATTCCTTTTCCGTATATTGCACTATAGGATTTTCTGTATTCTTCTGGGTGCTTCGGCACTGTACGAGGGCTACATTTTCACCAGTATCCCGGGATCGAATAATCCTGGGCCCGCACCGGGAATCGAACCCGAGACCGCCGAGCCAGTCAGTTGCAATACCGACTGGCCTGCAACGAGTCGTACGTACGTTGGTTTCAGCCTATGCGTTTTTATGGTCGGTCGATATGTATTCGTGAATAATATGCACACGACACAGCGATAGGGACTTTTAAAGTGTCACCAGCGATGACAGTTTTAATTAGGCACGGGCCGTGTGTCTTAAGAAAAAGAAGTTCGCGGGCATATAAACATAGCGCTACAGTCTTTGTGATTCTTACCGCACTTTTAGAGGTGTCTGAACAGATGTTTATGTTAGTGTGTGTAAAAATGCATGGCATATTTTTCTAGCGTTCTTCCGACTTTGTGCCAGATAAGGCGCTCGCCGCTACTATGTGTCCACCTTTTTAGTGACTAGCCACCACTAGTAACATTCAGCAACCGTGTTTTAACGGCAATGCCTCTAATGAGCAATTAATGACACTTAAATTTTGCGTGGGCTCACTGAAGATATAATGACGAAAAACGAGAGGGAAGTCTCCCCTCTGATATATTTGTTAAGGAGGTCCACCAGCGTGTTCGCCCTCAAAACCACCCAGGAGGCGACCTGGTAATTTTGCCTAGCCCAGACTTAATATAAGCTAGGGAAGTTTCCATATAGTATGTTTTCCTGATGGACCACTGTGCAGTTCGTTAGCTCATGTATTCAGTATTCTAGATCTTGTAACTTAGTCACCACGGCGCCATTGTGGGATTTAGGGCTCGCGCACTTTAATGGCAAAGAAAAACCCTACAGTGTATTTGTCCTCAATTCTTTGTACGGCTACATATCTTTGTTATAAATTCTTCAATTTAACCCTAGCATGAAGATAGAAATGTAGGAAAATCCTAATCACTCGTATGATCAGCCTCCAGCTAGCTAACATGCGCAACTACGCATGTTTCAACGGCCTCAACCTGAATAGCTACATTTAAATTTAAGTGAATGTTTGTGAATTATGTGTATTTACAACTAAGCTAAATCTTTTATTTAAATACAAAATGCACTTTCGTAATTATTTTTTCTCATTCTTCTGCTGTTTGCAGTTTATCCACCCGTATTTGCATATTTTTGAATTTTTGAACTACCCTAAGTCCATTGTGGGATCCTAGAAGAACTCTTCTTCCTGATGTTGTAATTTTGTGATTGCGTAGAGATTGAAGACGACTATAAATTCCAGAAGTATAAATAAGTAATTGACGCTTGGGTGTTGGCTGATAAATATAGGAAACGGTAGGCGATTCAATTATAGGTATCAATCAAATACTATCGTATTATCGTACTACATGTTTGGAAGTTTTGAGTTCAACCTCTTGAATTTATTTCAGCACTTACAGTAAAACCTCTTGTTTTTCAATTCAAGAAACCCCCGATTTACATCACTGTTAAATTCACCGCCTCATTTAATGATAGCTCTTTAATAAAACTAATTGGGATAGTAGTGAGTGGAGGGTGCCTCGAGATCTCAGCGCTTCAGTTTATCCGCACAAGCGTTTGCTCTTTTAGAAATTCCATTTCAAATTCTGAGTGTCCTTTTTTTTTAAAAAATCTCATCGACCACAGACACGTTTCTTTGCTCTGTAATTATTGCTTAGTCGAATAAATTGTTGCCGTGTCGAGTATGGAACTGGGGAAAGAAAAAATAGCCCACGTATTTTGTGAACGCAGTAAACGACAAAGAAGTGGAGTGTGTAGAAGCAAAGTCGATATCCAAGTACCCTCCAAGGTGTTGTTTTTGAACGCAACTACAGACAGTAACAGATTTGCAGTTCAAACTCTGCAAAGCATTTGACTACATACTTTAAATGTCACCATATCAGTCAACCACCGGACTTTGCGCTAAAGAGTAACATGATCTTTAATATCAGTTTTGGAAACGCGTCTATCACTATCAATTACCTAGCCTGTTACAATAGGAAATTTGAATCTGGCCTTAACTGGGTTCTTGACTTTTACCATAGCTTCAGCTATTTGATAAGGCGATCGGCAGGAGACGATTTGGTAATTATGCTAACCATTCCAAAAAGATACTAGGAATTACTAGAGTTACTTCCAATAATAATCACATAGCAATTCATATAGGGATTTTACAATTAATTTCCTATATGAATAATATAATTACAATATGTACCCACAAGCAACCCCGGATGGGGCCTATGGCGTGGGACAATAGGTATACTGTAGAAATATAGGCCACATATTTTGGATATCTTTGTACGGAGTACAAGCGAATAAACATTCCGGTGCTCTACTTCTAGCGCACATCTCTTTGGGTGCCCATATGTAATGTGTGCCCGGCAATTTAAAATAATTAATGTACACACGCACATATAAAGTGTTGCCTGCCGATATATAGCATAGTCTAGCCCCGAACATCGCGCGCGCTTTTCTAGACTGCGCTAGCTGAATGCACTTTGACATCGGTATTTCGGTAATGACTCTTTCCGATGGCTTGTTCGCTCTCTCGCACAACACAATGTAGAACCTCGTCTACACTGTATTACATGTAAACCGTATTATTCAGGCACAGAATGGCAGCAGTTGGGCGGAGATTATGTTCCGCGCCGATGAAATGTGCTTATTATATTTTTTGTGCATAAACTAGTAAGCCACGGAAATCCTCCTGGGACCACATCCGAATACAAATGTTGAAGGAAAGTTAAAGGAATATGCACAGAAAATATGCCCAAGGAGTTGTAGACGATATTGTCTTTATCAATGTGATGTTGAAGTGGTATTTTGTGCGGCTTAAACTTTTGCTTAAACATATTCTTGTATCATTCATTAGTAGTACAACTCCCCATAGCCGTGAAAGTGGCGCATGTCATGTGTTTGGGTTATGGGTGTGTTTGAATTAGCCATCACACCCCTAGGGCGCATCAGCACCTCGAGGACTGTCATCGAGGACCCCATCCAATCGGGGTGCAAGCCTTGAAAGCTAATTGTTTAAATTGCATCTGATAAAGGGGTGAAGGATCTCAGGTGGATATAGTCATCAGAATGCTATGGTTAGCTCCATATTGCGATCGAAGGTTTGCTCGAATATATTTAAGCGTGTGTTTTCAACCTTTTTTTTCTCTTCTCATTCCATTCTTTGCATCTGGTTGGACCTTTTAACCTCGTTGTGAACTTGGTTCGAAATCTTTTTTTATTTTTTTGCCTTAAAATATTTCATTTTCCCGCCCGCTTTTGCGAAAGAATACCCACAGGTATCCAAATGCAGCGCTTGCAAACGAAGTTCACCATCAGGTGAAGCCAAACAACACCAAAAAAATTGACAAACTAATCGAGCCCTTCAGCCCAGTTGGATGCTCACGACTGGCACATTGCGGTAGCCAGTACAGCACTGCGCTGGACGGATCGATCCCGTCAAAACTCTAGCGGAGCAGTAAGTTGCCTGGCCACCCGTTTGGTCAAGGTATTGACATGTGCGGGAACAAGCTAAAAGTGCAGTTGTGAGCGTGCCTCTGTATTTACTTGTCACGTTGCATATCCATTGGACCTCGAATAATTATGTGGTTTATATACGTCGCAAAATTTCTTAATTTTTTTTAGAACGTATCAGCTTTACTATGAACATATAACAATATAATATTAACTATTTCTACTAATGTGGATGTGGTAAATTTATTGGATGTGAGTCGTCATCGTTCGTCACTGGCACAGGCACCATTTTTATGAACATATAAGTTAACAGTTTGGAAAGTCCACCCAAATACGATATAACCAAACAAATAAAATGTGTTTTAGACAAATACGTCAGACTGGTTCAAAATTGTTAATTGTTCTTGTCTGACCAAACGAACATTATACATCCAGAGGTGTCGAGAGGCGTAGTGGTAAGCACGCCTGCGTGTATATACGACCTTATCTCGGGTTCAATTCCGGGCAACACATTCGAAAATTTTTGGGCGAGACAAATTCATACGAAACCCTACTTTCTGACCCCGTGCCTATAAATAAATAGTGCGACCCGTCGTGGCGCAGTTGGTTTATGACGGACTGCGGTTCGGCGGTCCCGGGTTCGATTCCCGGCGCGAGCTTTGGCTCGGGGTACTGGTGAAAATGTGCCTCTCACATAGTGCCTAAGCACCGAGAGGGGTACAGAATCTTCCTGTTGTGACCCGTCACTTCAGTAAATTAAAAAAAAAAAAAAAAAAAAAAATATCAGGGCACGCTTCAAGATTCCTATCTGGGTCAGACCTAGACTAGGCAAAATTGCCAGATCGCAAAATTGCCAGATCGCAAAATTTCTATGTTTTTAGGCTATAAAGCTGGTAAATCTCATATTTAAAAATTAAATAATAACATTTTGCCGGCTGGCCAATAGCCATGTCACATGATAAATTGGAAAGTTACAGCAGTTATAGGATAGAGGGGAATTTCCTTTACGCACCCCCTAAATACTGTACGTACACCAGTGTCATGATACCACCAAGTCCACCGTCCCATTAGAATCTCCTCTCCTCCTACTTCAACGATCTCAGCAATATCCATCACCCAATATTCCTTCTGCCTGCACCATACTCGTTTCTGGGGTTGCCCACGTAGTGGAAAAGATCAGGTGCCACTCCCCCAGAGCTGGCAGTCTTCGGTGCATATATACATCTAGAGACCCTCTTGTATATTAAATTTGTTTTGCAGCGATCGTCCTACCAAATATCGAATTTTGCGGACAATGTTTATCATTTTTTTTTGCTTGGCTATCAAGGACTCGCTAAGTTCTCCGCGGGAAAATAAAAGGATACTGGGGTATCGATAACGTCCGTAATGTACGTAATTTTTTTTTAAATACTGTATATATTAAAATTCAGAACACGAAAATAGGCCCTGCTACCTCCTGGGTAGTGAACTACATTTTTGAAAATGTGGTTTGGGTGTTCAATCTAACCACAGAATCCCAAGAGGAGGGACCCTTGTTCTCAAGAGGATATGTTGGAGACGCCAGCTCGCGGTTTGGCGGCAGGTTGGCCGGGAAGATCCAATTTGTAGGTGAAATAGATTTTCCGAGCGCGCGAGAGAGTAAGCCGCCCCGATGGGCTTCGCGCGGCGGCGTTTCCCACGCCAGATCCCCGTCGAGGTTGCAGGTTGTGGCCTATGCACGGTGCCCGCCATCTCCCTTGGCTAACGGGTCACGCCAGGGTTCTACGGCAGTATATAATATTGAGGTAGTTCGCCGCGTGGTTACTGTGGTGGGCGTTTTTTTTTTTTTTGTGGTGTTTATGTCAGATTGGCGAAGGTGGAGCATCGCCGTGCCCTATGGCCTCGTAAATAGGCGTCAGATCGAAGCTCGAGGTGGAAAATTGACCTGCGGTGCCCGCTAACTGGAAGGGAAAGGTGGGAGCGAACTGAATTTGGTGCTCCAGGAGAATGGGATCGTTCAATGGCGCATTCCAAACTAGCGCTAGTCACCAGAGACATGTAGATACATTGATGATCCTTCCAATAAGCTCCAAAATTAGCCTTAAAAAAATGCCCGTTTCCATGTATTTACTCGTATGTTGAAATAATAGAACCCTTCTTCAAATGAACAGTCCGTTCTTAATGCTAAAGAGAAACAGTTGTCTTTGCAATTTGAGATGTTAGATTATGGCAGCTTTCGTGTATTTAATTGGGCTCACTGTACGATTATGTGTTATAGTTGTTGAATCCTCTATGAACGAATCTATTCTCAATTTCTAGAAACTAATTATGTGGAAAGTATTATTTCTCAGCATGCCTCACCTTTACCTGTATGAAATTGTGCCATGGTTTTTAAATTGCTCATATCGCTCCATAAAACAAATTTACATTCTGATGTCAGATTTTTTGTTCGACTGGAGTGCATGCCAGGCTTAAATAAGTACCACTCAGTATATGAGCGGACTCATGTTGCTGCATAATGAGGAATATATACTGTAATAATGCTCGTACAGAGTATATGAAACGGTAAAGCTGAAAACAGGTATCACATATGCGCGCAATACAGTGCACTTAAAAATCCAGTGGCCGACAACGACAGGAAACGCAATTGATCACGAATCGCATCAACAACTTTGTTTAAATGATGCGAAAGCATTCCATTTCTATTTCGTGTTCATTTTGGTGACGACAGTTTCTTGAGCTTTTGACAGTTTGTAAGTTTTCGCGCAAAGATAATGATGAGCCGTACGTTTCATCTGTGAGGCTTTAAATGTGTTTTACGATTGTACGTTTATTTATTAGTAGGAAGCGCTGTGTAACTACTAAAAGAGTGTAGCCTACAAGCAAACCTCTTCTGGTATACAGTGACACTGTTTTTCCGGGGATTGCGCATGTCACCTGTCCCCGCCAATGGCACATTTTTCAATTTATCTCTTGATGCGGAGATTCTTGTCTGATGAAGCTCGAAAATTCAAGAAATGTTTTTTCTTAGGTAATGTCTATCGCAAACCAGTTTCCATAATTTAAATGGGCGTTTAGTATTTAACGTGTCATTTGTATTAATTTAAACTACAATCACTGTAGAAAACAGCGCACATAGCCGGTTGCTTATTAGGCCAGTTCCAATAATCATGTACAAATGTTTGCACATAAATTATCATGTATGAGGGCACACTATGATATTCTTAAAGAGTTTCTGCAAATCAAAAACAGAATGGCCTAGAAAGTTACCATTCGTGTGTAAGCAGATTCGTGGCTTCGTTTCGATGCACAGGTATGCTCTGTCGCGCCAAATCAATTGTCGTTTATCAGGATAGTCACTTGTGACCCCACTGCTATGGTGTCATAAACTCGTTACCGCCGTCATCGCAAATTTCGATGACTGCAGACATTTAACATTCAGTTAGAACAGGGAAGTTGCCGCTGCGCGACTCGATCTTTCTATCCTTGTGTGAGCAAAGACTATCAGTAAATCAACCGACTTGTAGGAATAAATTCAAACTTGTATTGTATGAGATAGTATGAGGAGGTTCATTATCTGGCACAACCAAATTGGACAAATTTCATCGAATGGGTCCCCCAGATCCTTGAACTCTTTCTTTAATAAAATGTGGAGCTAACGTTCAGTTTCGTAGCCGCGACTGCAGCGTAGCGGAGCACTCGTGTGCTCTATGATTATTTTTAGTTTATAACTTGGGGCTATTTTAGATCCACTATTTGGCTGTTGGCCGATTGCCCTGTCAGAAATATCTTCGTGAACCCGTCGTGTTGATCGCCTTCGCGCAGCGGCATTAAATGAGCGCAATCTTGCTGCGCAAAGGTATAACAGCGGTGGTTGGTGGGTGGGATGTGGTGGTGGTGGTGGTGGTGGTGGTGGCGGCGGCGATGGTAGGAAGCGGAGGGAGGGAGGGATAAGAGGAGGATGAGATATAAATTCTTCGCTATAAACGTGAAAATTAATAGTGCCTCCACCTAATCACTTGCTTTTGAAGTAAGAAAAAAAAGTGAAGAGAAAACGTGTTGGTGCTCTCTGTGCTCACTTGAACACTCTTAAATGGGCAGTGCAGGCCGAATTCCTGTATAACATTAACTATAATTGCTGAGAAACGAACCATATCGATCGCTTACGACTCCTTGATTCCCATGGCTCATCTGCATTCCATGTACATGATATACCATATATTCCCTCTGTGCGTGAGTTATTGGTGCTCTCTGGAGGCGTTCTGGAGAATCAGTTGGTTCGTTGAGCCCCTACATCGGGCACTGCTTGCATGGAGACCATAAATGGAACGAGGTGGACTCGATCGTTAAATTCAGGAGGAAGGGATTAAATTCTTTAGTTTTGGATATATATTGACTTGCTCTAATGAAGTGACAATGGGATTGATCGAGCATTTTCACACTATTGTTAAGTGTAATGTGTCATGTAGACCGGAGGATCTTGGTCGCATGGGAGGCGATCTTCTCCGGTCGCGTTGAAAGTAAAAGAGGTATTTTGTGGGAAGCAATTCCCTCATCGAATACAGTTTCCTGCAATGCGAGATAACGCGACTGGAGAAGATCGCCTCCCATGTGACCAAGATCCTCCGGTCTACATGGCACATTAGACTGCTCGATTCAACCCTTGCACCTTGCAGATGGTGTACCGACCGGATCAGCGAATGGAAAAGCAAGTTTTGTCGCGTGCCTATTTTCTTCGGATGTGTCGTGTAGTCAGTCTAGTGGTTCGCGCAACTCATCACTAGATCCATGATTGCATGAGAGTTCAATCCTGGCAATCGCCTTAGATCCATAGTCAGACGCCATAGTTAGATGCCATAGTCATAGAAATTTCTACATGCGCCTAATATATATATTCGCCTAATATAATATATATATGGAATGAGAATAATGCCGTGATGCCGTGAGACTCGTGCCTTTACGATATCAGGACCACGTTAAAGATCCCTATCTAGGCAGCAACCTAGGCTAGGCAAAAAAAAATGACTAAGGCAACACCTGGGGGGGATGGATATGGCGAAAATGCTGGCAAACCTCTTGAACAAATAAATTGCTCAAGAGAAAGTTCCTACTTTCTTATCGCACAGCACGGTAGCGGCGGCGTGAGCGTCCACCGATAGCCAAAATACTCAATTTAGAGTTCAATTAGTAAAAAAAGAACACATTTATTTGCCACATTTAAGCACGGGTATCAGGAGGTTGCACACGTACACAAGAATTCTTGGTCTACGTTGAATGAAATAAGTCATTTATCCAAATAAATGTGGATCATTTGTCATTTGTTATCATCGTTTGTATGTATGTGGTGCCGCGGCATGCGCCGTGTATTACAGGATTTCGCGCTTTCAGAAGGGATTAAATCCGTATAGCAGGCGACTAGCTAAATCGAGAATGCATACATTTAATGCATAGCTGTAATCGCCATCTTTATTCGCAACAGATATGCAGCGGCTGAGTTCATGTATATAAATGTATTTGTGAATGTAGTTCTTGTATTGCGTCGCGATATATTAAAAGCGAGGCTGGACGAGTTTAAAAAATCACTCCATTGTCTAAGTACTTGTCTCGGATAGTCGGATTATTGTTGCGCAGATTCAGCGAGAAGAATTTTCAAGCAATGGAATTTGACTTTCTATAATCCTTTGAGAACGATGTTTGTAAGAATATCCCTATTATACCTTTGATACCATTGATTCATTTCGATTTCTGTATAATTTATTGGAAGTATGTTTTTTAAAGGTAGATGATAGATAGTGATTGTTGGGAAGAGATAAAAATAGAGTAGCGTAAGAATGCATCTTGTGAGTCGTAAGCAGTTTGCATGTTTTCATGGTGATTCCAGGACGATTCTGGACGAAAGACCAACGTAACAAGCTCCAGTAAAAATAATAATTTTGCGGATGACTCCATTTTCGACGTGGACGTCGACCCCATCGTTCGATTGAAATCATAAAATAACATCACCACGTCGATACGATCGCTCATGTGGGATTTACACAAATTCCGTAATGGCGTGGTGATGAGTGCAAAAATATGGTCGAAGATTAATTTTTCAAAATCAATAACCCGGTTGCAGGTGGGCGACAGTTTATTCGTACGAGTTGCGTATGAATTCGTACCCGTGCGAGCAATGGGTGTCATGGTTCGGTCACCCCAGCCTGATAAACCGGCAGAGACTGGATAAAAGTACGTACACAGCATGTAAACCGTCCGACCGGTTTAGGTTTTCCGACCACGAACAGAGTCACGTACTCTACTGTTCTGTGAGCTGGCTGCCCGGGTGCTTTGATTATCGTTTTCTCCGGCCCAACCTTTCCCAATCCGGATCACCACTAGATGCCACCACAATGTACCGCATGCGCTCTGAAGTATCTGTTGCATATTCATGCCATACCCGGGGTTCCAATTTTTGCCACGTTGTTTTTTGGAATCCGAGGAGAGGCAACAGTTTTGGTGTCAGCATTTTTTTTTCTCTCGCTTTATAATTTTTTTCTTCTGTTTTTTTCCCCGGCCGACTATATTTTGATCGCCCGCTTCTCGACGTGTACGTCTCGTTTCGGTACCGCCGTCCAAATGTTGTCTAGCTGTGTGTGCATGTCTTGTGTTTTAAATTAGTTAACGCGCATACCCAAAGCTTCACTTATTGCAGTGTTGTGCATCCTCTTGAGAAACTCGATCCAGCCTAAACTTTATTACTTTCCCTGGTATTTTTTTTAAGAAATCGCGGGAGAGTAAGAACTTACTATGAAATTGGAGTCAATACAGCGAATAGTTCTATATCGGGAAGCTATTATTTCGTCTCTTTTGAAAAGTTCACTGCACCGCAAATCCGATGTTCAATGTTACGACACATATTGCCTTCAAATGTTGATTCCCCCGTTTTGCAACAGGGTGATGTATTTTTACATTTGCGTTCACCGTCAACATTTCGTTTCAAAAACGTTGATAAAATATGTCTTTATACTACTGGACATCGGTTTTGCAGTGCAGGCCGCTGCTACATTGGCATTCAATCACTCATTTTTGAGTGGTGCTTAAATATTTAATTTCGTTCCATCATCGCAATCATCGCAATGCGAAATCTTTTTAAAACTCTTTCCTTTTAATATAATTTTTTTTTCTGCAACGATGCAAAAAGAATATATGATTTTTGAAAAAACAAATACTGGAAAGCGATAATGTGAAATTACGCATAACGATTTGTAACTTACCTTCAAATACTTAATTTTTGTGTTCAAAGTGCTCATTTTATGCGCCAATACGTCTGAGAAATTGATGAGCATTTAGCATAAGAATTTTTTGAAAAATTGTTATAATACGGCCTCCTTTGCCTCTAGGTTAATCCGTCCCTGTCTCATTGTATGGCGGTGCTGTGTTATTCGCAAGTGATGAAACCCGTTAGCATGAGTGATAAAAAAATTAATGTTTCGTAAGAAGGTTCACCGGTGATTGCTCATCTTATAACCCCCTCCTCCCAGGTAGGCGACCTGGTAATTTTGCCTAACCTTGGCTGCCTTGGACAGGGATCTTTAGCATCCCAATATCGTACAGACACGGGTCATGATTTTACTTCTATTCCGGAAGAAGGCGTGTGAAGAAATTTCTCTCGCTCGAAAAATTCCGAAGGTGTCTGCTGGAATCGAAACCGCTATCACTGGAAAATCTTTCGACCAATCGACACCTTATATTATGCACTGAGACGTTCACCATAAACGTATGTTTCATCAGTTGCTCACCGATGCTCATCAACATCAGCTGTTCGCTGTCCAAGTATTGTAGAATGTGTCCGAAAATCTCGCACTATGAGATACTTTTGGGACACCCTGAACAAAGTGGTAGCCTTTTTGTAAACCAGGCCGGGGTCTTATGAGGATGCGACTGGAAAAGGACACCTTTATGTGGCTGCATGTGGTACTATAGGTGAATGGCTGACTGAAGAAGATGGTGGAGAGGGAGGGAGTTAAACTCCCCGACCTCCCGTGTTGATTCACAGTAGGGGATCGGTAAACCCGGTATGGCATCCAACCCGCGTCTATTGAGGATTAATAGATATAGTGGACCAGGTTGCACCAGTTACCTCATACGGAGCGCGAATTTATGTGAAGGGGCGAGCAGGGCCGCGAGATTATAAAAAAGCCGAAGTTCTGGGAAGCGCTTTCTGCTCACATATGCTGTAGGCCGATTATTTATTGCGATTGAATTATTTAGTGTACAGACGCGCATTGTGTGATGGAGAAATATGGAATTGCTGCTGCATTAACATATTTTTTCTCTCTTCTTAATCGTCGTGTATACATACATGTATATACTGCCTCGTATAATATACATAATGTATATCCTCAACGTAGTCCTGCTCGATCGCCGTGTTGTTCGGTAAAGTTGGAATGCATCTGGCTGTTCGGGTTTCTTGGTGATCAAATTTGACTTGTACTGGAATGTTTTGAATACCTTGAGGTTAAAGCAAGTTAGGATTGGTTAAAATATTACATAACGAAAATCAATTTTAAAAGTTTTTTCAATCAACAGGCGCGGCTTATTTTAATTTTATTTTATTACATGTGCATCCACCTTACTGCAATTTCAAATGAACAACTTGCTACGTTGGACGTCACACTTTACGCTCCCCGTGATGTTGAAAACATCGAATAACAATTGAATTCCGAATTTTGTTTATCTTATATTGTTTTGAATATATATTGTGTGCCTATGCGAATAATTTACATACCATCAAAAGTTTAATCTTTGAATGTAATGAATGGTGTTTCCTTTTCTGGAAACCCTGACTCTTGTACTGAGTTTTCCTAGCAACGCATATTCGGTGTATGTGCTGCAGGTGCGCTGTATCGCATTCCCTAGTCAATGACCATCTTCTGTACGTGGCAATAAATACTTTTTAGTTGGCAGCGTTAAGTACCCTAGGTTATTTTTAAATTAGCGATGGTGTTTTGCATTGAAAGAAGGGGAAATATTGAGTTTAAGTGGCGAACATTGAAGGCTCATTTTTCACAAGTGGATATCTTCTATTGCTTATTGCTTTGCAATCTTATCACATGGCATATTCATTGCATATGACACCGGTGTGTAAACGTGCTATAGAAAGTTCGGAAATTCATAGGCTTGATATGTAAATATTGAGCTAACGTTAAAAAAATTACCAAACGCCACGACTATCTATATATGTTAATGTCAAATATAACCATCTCCGTATCCGCGGAGCTATTGTTGATAATGGATGAGGTGCGCGAAGCCCGAAAATAACCCCACACCACGTCCTCCTTCTCCCCTACATATGACACACCAGTATTGTTGGGGTGATGGTGGCAGCGGTGGCGTAAGTTTCTTATTGTGTATACCCCCATACACGCGATCTCTTCAAGTGTTTGTTGAATGAGAGCTGTCACTGTGCATTAAGTGAGTTGCCCGATGCCTGAATATGTATATATATACATATGCGAGGACTGATACATGTCTCCTTTGCTGCGCGTGCGTGAGGAGTAGTTATGTGACAGGAGGGATAGGAGGGAGTTGGGAGGTGACACGGTATACGACATGCTGCTGACGCTTATACCTGTGCCATGACATTGGCGATTCGACAATGCGTCAAGCCCTGTCACGCGGGCGAAACCGAGATGATACGCTCCAATGCTTTATCGTCTGGCATAATAGAGCAATTATGCGTGCTGACAATTCCGACATTGAGTAGGGATTTTTTCCCCCCCACTATGTTCGCCTCATGTGAAAAGTCCCGCAGTACCGTGTGGTGTAGTGTGGCGTGGGGCGGATTTCGATATCGGCACCCCTATGGCTCGTGTGGCGGTTATTGCGGGAGACGGATTAGCTCGACTTTACAGGTGGGCACTACTGGCCAGGGCTCACCTATTCTAGAGTCGCTGTTGCCACCGCCCATCATCTTCGCTTTGGTGAAACGTTTCTAAGAGGTCGTCTGCCAATTGTAATGACATTCCCGAGAGCCACGCCTAAAGATGTACAGCATGTAGCCGTAGATGCCGTTAACCATTTCTTTAGCAGTATGCTCTCTATGACAGTCTCAGCTCTGCCAATATATTTCCGAATGGCAATTATTAGAGACATAAAGCTAGATAGTATAGCGGCAATAATCCGAAAGTTACATGAATAATACGACGAAAGGAACGATATCTGTAAGAACCATGATGGCTGACCACGTCGTATCCTTTCGTCGTATTATGCATGTAACTTTCGGATTATTGCCGCTATACTATCTAGCTTTATGTCTCTATTTAAAAATATATCCGAATTAGCGTGCTTTTGCACTTTTTATTTGGCAATTATTAGAATTTATAGTGTAATGACTAATTTACGCTTCTCCACTATTTGGGGCACATGTCCTCGCCAAGATCACGGGATCGATTAAATGGGAGCCCCGGACTGTCAGTCCACAAATTAGTCGTCCAATATTGACTGATTGAGTTATGTATTCAATAGTTATGTCACTATCTAGATGCGCGTCGGCAGCCGATAAGAAAATATTGTGTAAAACTAATGGCTATTGACGAGAATATCTTTTGTGGTCACCCTGTTCTCTACTCTGTAGTTTTCTTTGACACTTTTTTTTAAAGCCCTCGCGGATTTCACTTTGCGGACGTGATGATGTCAGCTTCATCAACCGATTTTCGCACTCAAGTTGATGTGGCTCATCCGTTGGATAGCTATTTTTTGTACTAATTTTTTTCTTTTTCTGAGTGCCTAGCTGCTGTGCAATATAGCATCTGCTTAAGCTATTTGGAATCGTATTCCGGCAACGTTCAGATCGGCTAATGTTCGAAGGAATTTTTATAGCGAGCTCCTTTTACTTCTTTTGTTGCTCCAATAACAATAGGTTCAATATACAGTATACGTATATACCTGACCAGAGTAATCTCTGCACGGTGTGTATGTTTCTATATAGGTAATATATGTATTCCATGCGCGTATGTATGTATGTATAGCCAATTCTTTTATTGACAATTTCAATTAGTGAAATGTAGACTATAGGTCAGAGTAATAAAGTTGTGGTTCTTGCAGGGCGCACGTACGGTCTGCACGGTTTGGTATATAGATTTTGATTCGACTTGCGTAAAATTTGCTTTTTTTCGGCGTTATGGTTCGCCCTCTTTACTGGTATAGATATTTTCAATGTCATTAAACCTAAATCGAAAGGCGCCAGTGTAGGATACAATTTCAAACTTGATTTGTATGTAACGTAAGACGCACGTTTGCACAGTATTTTGAAAAATATTTCAAACGCTCTAATTACGAGACATACACTGTATTAGATAACTATTATATCAATCGTGTCGTTTTGCACTAGACTTCAAATTTTTATTTACTAGTAAAGTCAACCGACGTTTCACCTTTTTTGTTTCAAACCACGTCTTACCTTTTTTGCTTTTAAATCTGCTAATTTTTTACACTGTAAGTAATGCACATTCTGTTTGAAAATAGGGATTGATTAATTCAATAAGGTGTTTAACGTATGTTGCGTTTTTGATTTCATTGGAATAACTTTTCACAATGGAAGAAAGTTTGAAACCTAAGAATCCGGTCTCGTAGACAAGAGAGGCATTTCGTCTGCAAATGCATGCTTAAATTGTGGTTTGTGGTTAACTCAAGGTTGCCCGTTACATATTGTATATTTATTTTATATCCATTGGAATTGTAGGAGGTCTGGCATTTGTATTCAATATTATACTGCATATGGCTATTAGAAAATGAGTTTTTTAAATGCTGCTGCGGGCAGTTGTAATAATCGTCGATGCCAACATATTGGATCTCTTAAAAGCAGTAGCTAGTTGCAGTTAACGTTTACTTTTTATAAATTGCACTTATAGGAAAATTTAACGAAACTACATGTACATCCATCAATTGAACGCAGGATTTACTAGCAGAAATTTTATAAACTTTTTTACTTTTATATACAATTTTTTCATTCTCCTACTTTTATTCAAAAAAGAAAAACTACATTTATTTTTACATGAATGTTAAAATAAATTTTCTGTTTGATGCACTTTAAGTGAACGTGACAAAAAACTAATCTGCGGCTGGTATTCCAAGTTGCTTACACACAAACAATAAAGAAATTAAGATGAAGTACACATTTATTTTTACATGAATGTTAAAATAAATTTTCTGTTTGATGCACTTTAAGTGAACGTGACAAAAAACTAATTTGCGGCTGGTATTCCAAGTTGCATACACACAAACAATAAAGAAATTATGATGAAGCTGAATTAGTTAGGTGACAAAAATAATTTATTCACATGATAAATTGTTGTTATAATTTGGTGTTACTGCTCGCTTTTGTTTCATGTTGTCAAAGTGAAACTTGCGTTTATATGGACATCAGCTAACAGACAACACAATAAGCAAGTACAAAGGAAAGCTAAACGATAACCGTTACTCAATTCTTATGTCCTTGCTCAGTATGCAAGTATTTTCAAAGTGGATGTGTACGACCTTATATGTAAAATACACTCTACTCTGTTTATGCCAAATGTTACAGCGTATTTTTATCGTCAAATGTGTTTGCGAATAATTACTATACGTCAAGTGAAAATCAGTTTTTCGCTCCGAACATGTGCTTCATTTTTATAAGAAAACAGCCTTAAGAAAACGAAGGTTATCATAGCATAATAGAAAAACTTCGCCGTAGGCTAATGGTTATTTACAATGTTCTTTCAATTTAAATTTTTTCTACTAGTACCATCTCTGTATTTCACCTCATTGCCGTTCATGAATATAATGTCCCTTTGATATCAGATCGTCTAGGGGACGAGGCAGAAGTCTATTTGGCCGAATGGTGCCGGATATGGTAACTTGCAGCGGGCGTCGATTTCGGATTCGCGATTGTAGAACTTGGTGGACAACCAAGTTTGCAGCCATTGCAACTTGCACAGGCAGTGAAAGAGATTATCTGCAAAACAACATGACATTAAATATAAGAATTACCACATGACATGTTTGTTATTTACACGTACAAGGTTACAGAGTATATATACCATCAGGTTAACACATTTGAAATTTTATGAAACAAAGAAAATAGCAATGTTTTCCATTCGCTCCCGCAAATCACGAATCTTACCTTTCAGATCGAACTGAACAAAGAAATTGTCCGCCAGTCCTCCGAACGCTCCTTGTTCAAGATGCCGAATCTGATTGGACGCCAGCGAGAGCAGCGTCAGTTTTCTGGCATTCTGGAACGTATTTTTCTCGATATCCCGGATGAGGTTCCCTTTCAGCGAGAGGTTTTTGAGATTTACCATATCATTGAAGACGCCGTACTTGAGACTCAGAATTCGATTGTTCTCCAAATCGAGCAACGTCAGTTTGAACAGGTTGGGGAATGATTTCGGCTGCAACTCCTGTATTTTGTTGTGTTGAAGATAGAGGCTGGTGAGGGATTGAAGACCTTGGAACGTCTGGGCGTTGACGGCGATCAGAGCGTTCTTTTTCAAGTCGAGCATCCTGTTAAGTGGAAAAACAAATGCAAAATTGGGCCGACAGTGTGCGTCTAACTATTCTGTAGTCACGCCTACAATTTGCTGTTTACAGAAATTTCATTCCAACTTCCACCGATCTTGACGCTCTCGTGAGTCAAGGGGGAAATCTTATCACTTACAGTGATCGCTATATAGTCTTGGATATATACCTGTACCTGTACGGACCCGCGTCATATACCCCATCTGGGGCTGCTTGTGGGTACATATTGCAACATTGTATATTCGATTGTAACTCCATTTTTTAATTTTTTTTTATTTCGTAGCATCTTATGATCGACTTTTCAAGATGCTTAATTTTGTCATCGTATTTATTCGTTAGAATTAGTATCTTATAAGTTCATATTTTACGATTTTCCAAACATTTTAATTGGATGATTTGATTGAGGAAAATAACGAAATCTTAAAATTGGAATTATAGAGTAGAGAATATTTGAATATGCTCGCTGAAGTGAATATAACTATCAAAACCCGAAATCCTGTTGTGCATCGCTCTCTGTTTCTGTAACCCTTTCTTTAACATTTTACGGATAATTAAGCTTATATAAATAAATATATATACCGTTTATATAATTACCTGAGATTGCTGAATTCCGAGAAAGAAATTGGATCTATGGTCTTGATGAGGTTTCCGGACAGGTCGAGGCTGAGCAAATCCTTGCTGAATTGGAACGTCTTGAGGTGGACGCTGGTGATGGTCGCGATAGCATTGTTGGCCAAGTAGAGTTCAGTGAGGTTAGGACCGATGACTGTGAGAAAGGAGGTGGGCACCTCGCTAAGTCCGTTGCTGTTGAGTACCAGCCGCCAAATGCAGCGCTCCTTCAGGATGGCTGCTGGAATCTGCAGGATGGTTGAGCGGTAGATCTCCAGGGAGACGTCTGGTAGTCGACGCGACTCGTCCAGCTCTTTGCTGAGCGGCGCGTAGTTGCTGTCGTGGCGACCGATATCGTAGCAGGTGATGCGGCCTATGTCACCGGCCACACAATTAGCCTTACATAGGACGGACGGTAGCAGTAAGGTGAAGCCGATCAGGAAGTAGAGCAGCGCGGTTATGTTCCCCATTGTCACGTTGCATAGCTGGCCGGGACCCCTATACAAAGAAGTTTAAGGTGGTTAGGTTTTGTGCAGTCATATCACCGTTGCTTTTGTAGTTCAAAACAATATGAGTTGCTGAATTCGCACATTTTAGTTAGATAATACAGTAATTATAAAGTGTGAGTACTAAAAAGGGAGTGGATTCAAATTAAAAATATGAAAACGTTTCATCAAATGGAATGGAATTTAGCATACATGTTGACAATACCTTTCACTTTTAATTGCCATCGTGCACGTTGCCATCATTCTAATTCTTGAAGTCCAAAATGGCGCTCACTAAACAAGAGTAAAACGTGATAGTTGAGTGAATTTAAAATTGGAGTCTGTTCAAAGTTGCTCATTAAGTGGTTCAATTTTAATGTAACCTAATGACATTTTAATCACTCATAAATGAAAAGTAATCAAACAAAATGACTTGACAGTTCTTGTTTAAATGTATATGCATGCAAGGATACAATTTTGCCATTGCTAGATCGTTGCATCGATACCAGCTTGACTAAAAGTTATAACTGAATAGATTGTAGGACACAATGCTATGAGACAGCAACAAGCTTAGTAATCAAATTCACTTCACCAATGAATTAAACAAGTTGGCGAAAAAACTGTATGTAGTACAAAAACGTTTTAGGACGTAATTCGCGGTATCAGGAATTATCACTTTGCGTTTATATTTGGGTGACTGCATCGTATTTCCGAAAATTTGGAACCCCGAGCATGCTTTCGAAAATGCAGTGTGTCGCAGTCGATGCAGTGTGTGCATCGTGCGACAGCCCTTGAGAACGGATCGGTTGCTTTAGTCAGTTTATTGACTCTCGTTTTTTTAAAAAAAATAATTTCTGTTTTAGTTCTTGTTTCAGTATGTTTTGGAACATGAAAAAAATTGTGGCTAATCCTGGTTTAGCACCATTTGTGCAACGTCAGAAGAGATCTGATGTTAAAAGAGAAAGCTGTTCTCAACATGTTCGCTTAATTTCATTCCATTTTTGATAAACGTTTTATTTGTGATTTCTCCGAATTTTATTATATTACTCGTACGCATCACTGACATTTTTTACAAAATTTTCTCTACCTATATTCCCTATATATGCCCTATATTCGCGCAAACAAAAGTAATTTTTACAAAAAGAAATGTATTTTCAGGACAGTAGTTCGTCAACGTGGTTCAGCGTAGCTTTGTTCAATGTTTATTATTTTCTTTCACTGTAGTCACTGCACTACAAGATGTTTCGTACTCCTCGTTGTGCTTAGGTACTATGTGAGGGATACATTTTCACCAGTACTAGTATTCCGGAATCGAATAATCGAGAGCCCGCACCGGGAATCGAACCCAGGACCGCCGAGCCACAGTCAGTCGAAATACCGACTGGGTTACGACGAGTCGTACTTTCAAATTTGTAAATATATCGTGAATTTTATTACTTCGTCATTTCCAACGTGCGCGCAGTGTTGAATCTCTGTTTACTTAATTTCTAATTCGGATTCTTTTTAATTTGATATATAGACTGTATTACAATACTTAATCTGTTGCGAAGCATTTTTGGATTTTAATATTTAAAAAAATTTGATCACTGCGATCACGCGTGATCACGCGAATTGCGTCCGAAACAGGCGATACGATCGCGAATATAAAGACTCGAAAGCATTAATTTAAGATATTACAGACCTTATTTAGCCGGTCTTCCTGCTGTTGACTTTCTAATTCAATCAATCCATTCAATACGATCCAGTCAGACCCATCAGTTGATCACTTAATATATGCAAGTGCGTATTAAAACGTTGGTGTTAACGATAAATATGCCCATTCCGAATATTGACACTCCGATAAACTTTGTTTAAAGAATGATTGCAGGATATGAAACTTATGAGCTGCCTTGCACTCAATGCGAATCGAGACTCAACAAACTTTGCTCAGTAGTGCAGTCATATTGCGTTTCGACAGCAGCTGATGTTGCTGGAGAGGTCGCATTGGTATTCGCGATTGAGTAGAAGTGTGTGTAATCTGCATATATATAATTACTGTAGTGAATAGTTTTATCTTGTAATCCGTTTTTGAATATCTTTTGTGTGTGAGATATATTTTACAACATTCATTATTGTTGGTACAGAAATTAGAACGTTTTCTGTATGACTATCTGGCCTCACTGTCAACTCGAACCGATCAACAAATTTCACTCGCCGGCTCTGGTTTGCACTAGTTTGCACTCCACGCGTCCAGATAGCCAAAGTTTTTTGAAATCTGGTTTCCAGACAAAGTCCAGTTTCGACACAGGGCTTCTGCATTTTCGTGAAAGTGTGTTTAGCCAATGTGTTCAGTGAAACCCAAGCTCCCCTGCCCTGCTTCCCATGTCCTGCTTCCTGTGTCCACCACGCCAAGATTGAGTAATATTCATATTATTCCTATTGAAATTTCTTATTAACTAAAATTATTTATTTGTTAAAATAACTATTTTATATATTAATTTGTTGGTTAGATGTTTTTGCGTTAATAGGCCTCGCTCAGTATATTTATAGCTTGAGCCGCAAACGCCTCCCTTTGTTGGGGGTTCCAAACAGGTATGCAGGCCTCATAATTATTATTCTAAGGTACCTGCCCTCTTAAATTCATATGATGCGAATTGGTAACATCAAATGCGAGCTGCACTGTATATTTTAATCTTGAGTACCCCTATATACATACACGAGTGCATATAGTCAGTTAGTGAAAGGAAACGTATAATTATTTCATTCGTTTTAAATTCCGAAATGGGACTAGGCGTAGGCTCGGCACATGAATTACTGGGCATCACTTTCGTTGCAATCGGTTTTGCATCCGAGTTCTGAAAACTGTGTTGCTGACGTCTAGAAAATAATCGTATAATGGTCTTGTGATTACATGGCGGACACACAGTTGTCATGATATTTTTACGCGTGTCTGTCCTGTTGCTCTCGCGCTCGTGGCTGGAAGGAATATCGAAACATATTAACAAGAAGACAGAGCTACCACATTGGGTGCCTGTTGTTTTCCAGTAGATTCCAATAGACTGGTGTTTTCAATCTTTTTCAACGTGGTGACGTCATGCTTTCATGAAACTTTTAACACGTAAAAAGTGACGTCACACCGCTCACGTCGACTTTCGCAAACTTCTCATCCTGTAATGTTTTCGAAATGACCTCAGCAATGTAAAGAAATTTTACATCTCATGTAGAGAGTCAAGTTGGAAAGTCCCGAAAATAATACTGCATAATGTCTGGCAGCATTCTTAAAAACATGAATCGCCATATCCATCAAGAAATTTTCAGGATGTGCCCAATGAATATATTTTTCTTATTTATAAAATGTATCTTCTTTATTATAAAAGTTTAATAAATTGATCGCAACATCGCAATCACTATTCATTTTAATTAAAATCCGTTTTGACTGCTACGAATGTGATATGAAATACTGCCGTATTTTTTAAACTGCAATCAAGCCTACTTAGTAATTTAACTCGGCGAACAAAGAGCACACTAAAAACACATGTAAGTGCGGGCCAGAAGCAGCAGCAGCAGTAACAACATGACGAAACCATTGTACAGACGCATCACGTACGTCCATAGACTGTTCATAGGCGATTATTACTAGAAATTATCGTTAATACGTTCTCAAAGTAAAAAAAATCGCTTTATGCCTATTATTTAAAAAGAAATCTCCTTTTACACTCACGAAAACTTACACTTAGGATGACTCGCTCACGATATATGGTTCATAACGTATATTACCACTTTGTCCGCCTGCATTTTATTAGAAGAAGCATGGAATTTTTCCCCCGAGTTGTTTGCCGAAGTTGTTCCATATATTTTGAATGCCACCCACTTCATCCTCTCTAGACCTGCGGCGGTCGTGGAAAAGCGGTTGCGAAATGTGCGTTCGACTGTGGCGAAAACCAGGCTCAGGATCTGGAACGAGATTTGTCACATTCCCGTGTACACGTACATGTATGTGAGAATTGCCACAATTGTGTAATGGTGCAAAAATGTCCCACTAGAAATGCATACTGTGATTATGGCTGTGCGTTTTGTGTGCATTGAATCGCATTGGCTATAGAGATCTAGAACTAGGAGGTTGTATTTCCACATGGATCTGTTCTCGAGTGTTCGGTTTGAGTGAGATGGCGAAGAAGAATGGTCTGGTGAAGGGGTAGCTTTCTCCTTAAACGGACAGATATACATGGATAGGTGGGTGGCGAGGAAGGTGGCGCGGCGATGGAAAATAGAAAAACGTACGTCCATAATTATAGTTTAAAATTTATTCAATTAGTATGGTGCATTAATAAAACAACTTTTCCGTATACCACAAAAGAAGGAGAAAAAACCATTTTGCTTCCACGAAATTGAAGCCCATGCAATTACGACGATGCGCGGTGGTGGTGGTGGTTTTTTCAACTGTGTTGTGGTTCTCGCAAGTCCCGTATTGCACAGTACCATTATGTTTAGACTGAGAGCACGATTTTCGACACTGAAACATATCACGTTCCTTGAATTAGGCTATTTCGGCATACATAGTACATCTAAACTGCTTTTACCCAGTGGTTGCTTTCACACGGAGTCACATTAAAATAGAGGCACGTAGTGGGAGTGGGACTCGAAACATTCTCGACACATGCTAGGTTTGGATTTTTGTATCTTTTTATCGAGAGACTGTTATCATGCTACCAGTTGAGAAAAAAATAGACTTTATCGTGATATGCGACATATGTGCATATTTTTTGGTGTGATAACCGCCATAATTACTTCAACATGGTCGACCATGTTGTTCTCTAGGTTTCAGAAGACCACGGAACTCCATAGTATCTGAAAATAACCAACTTACTTCGGAGAAGCCCCTTTTGAGGGTGCTATTTCGCGCGTCTGCTTAGTGTCATTTCTATTTTAAAAAAATTAAAAATTAAAAACGAACAAATGAATTTATTTATTTCGCGAATTTTTCGAATGACCCACGCTGGTGCGGATGGTCGACGTACCGGTTCTCTGATCTATAAGCTACGTACGCCTATATGGGGCTTGCCTACTCGAGGGTCTGATAACTGACAGTCTCGTTCCAATAGTTCGACAATTACGCGCAGGCACTGCGGCGTATCCATATCCTGAATATACTGTACTATAGGATTTGATCCTTCCTCCAGTTTTTTTATTTCAGTTGCTGTGTTGAAACTTAGTCACAATTTATTGTTCTTAGTAAATATAAATTGCCACCTTTATCTAAAGGCTACCCTTAAAAGCGTAGTTTTTAACTGCCATTTTTAAAAAAAGAATTCTTAGTGTACTTATTTCCCAAGTTTCGGCAAGAC